>DWPV01000350.1:0-31296 GCA_018251915.1 Urbanus proteus proteus | reverse complement strand
CGGCGGTTTACTAAATTGTAAGGATCGCTGTAATTTTTATTGTTATCGAAAGAAACAGATAAACTGATACTTTGGTGTGTTTCGTCTAATTCTAATGAAAGTAAGCGTAAACGTTATTGAGATGAAATGGATCTCCATTCAAGTTTTATTGCTAAGAATATGATACTGTTAAAAATAAAATAATAATAAAAGTCGGTCATTGAATTTGTAATAGATACTTTGTGTCAATCATGATCGTAACAATGTTACAACCGTGGTTTATTGAAAAGGTTCAATAAAGCTGGCTTTTTATACAGTTGTAGTAAAGTAATAGATATTAATAGGTCCTACCTATACCTATTGGGTCTAACCATATAATTGACTGTCAAATGTTCATATTGTTAGACTACATGGGCTATATGGATGGATATATTATATGGTTGGCTACATAAATGATTACTATATCATAAATTCGCACAGTTTTCCTAGATTTCTAGTTGTAACGGATCTCTAGAATGGAAGGTTAATCTGATATTATTCCGCTAAAACTATTGCTCTATTGATATACGTAGTCTGTTAATTTTAAAGTGTCTCTAGGGTTTCACAGGATTATGTAAACTCGGTGTTAGAGTATAAGTACTTAGCAAGAAACCCCTAAAATGATAACGCGTCTCTATTATTCACCATGAATGCTACACTACTACAGAATTGCCCATTAACAGCTCATGTGGCCGATTAAAATTAGTTAAATGTTACCCACTATGTTTAATAAACATTATGCTTTTAAGTATGTCGTAAAATGTCCTAAATGGCCTTTTTATAAAAAGTTGCTTTATTTTTTTGGACCTATTTCGCTTAATTAAGGTGCAATAAAAGTTCATAAAGCAAGGCGTTATAATTAAGTTTACGCGTTCTTATGGAAATTTAATTACTTAATTTTCTTATTTTACTGTACAAGTACCTAAGGTATACATTTAACAATTTACGTACACCTAACTTGCCAAATAAATAATGTTTTAATTTAATTTATTTGCATAGATTTACATTGATAACTTGGTACAGTTCGTACAGCTTTAGTCCCTAACACATTTGATTTTTTATACTACTACAGTACCTAAGTACATTCCTATTCACTGGATAAATTAAGTGTGTTCGATATTGACATAAATATTTATACACATACGTAGATATACGTAGCTATTTTATTTAAAAAATACCCACAATAAGATATAATAATATTTACCTACTGTATTTTTATTGATTTAAACTTATATAAAAGATAACAAATTGATTATTCATACATCTATAAACGTAGAAGCGTATTTTGTTATGAATTAGTTATAAAACATAATGACAATAATATAATAATTATATGTGCATAATAACATCTCTGAGTGCTAATAATTTATTTTTATTGCTAATAAACGGAATGTGATTCGATTTGAGACAATATTGTAAGTTTAAATCATTTTCTTGACAGATATTAAACATAAAGGCAGAGAATTGGAAATCAAATATCATAAACAGACAATTAATTCACGTTTAGTATGGCATTTATGATTGTTTGAATAAGTAGCTTAATTATCGTGTATAATTTATGGTGTAACTTATTTTGTTGAAGGCGATAACTTTTTTATTACACAAGTTCATTCAATGTAATAAATACCAGTTGAAGATTATATTAATTGTGAAAGCAATTGTTGTCTAACATACGGTAAATATGTAGGTAAGTCTTTCAGGATTGGCAGTTTAGGTATTCAAGTTAAATTGTAGGTAGGTACAACTTATTAAATTTTTAGTGAAACTTTTGAGGTATTTTACGCCAAACGTGATTCCAATAAAATATTAATCAACACATAATTATCTACGCTTTATGCCTCAAACTATTGTATATTATAGGTACTACAAGATTATGTAGCTTATGATAAAATACATCTTTATTACCTAATCATTTACAAAACATGTAGGTAAGACACAAGATTTTAGTTCCTTTAATTGATAAGCACCAAACATAACATACTGAAGCTAAGTTAACTAAGCAAAGTCTTAACTTAGCGAAATCTTGTATTGACAGTTAGTGTGAAATAAATTGTTTGTTAAGTACCTGTAAGAACTTTTACGGGTTGACTTGGTGTCAACTTTATGGGCAAACGGTTGGTTAATAGGTTATAAAGCGGCGTTACTTCAGTGTGAATGAGCCATTAAGTTTTTAATTGCTTACTAAACATTCTATAGGTAAGCTTGTTAGTTCAAGAGTAAGTGACGAGGTTTGATTTTGTTAGTTAACTTTTGAAACAAGTTTGGGAGAAATTACTTACAATAGGTTAATGTATGCGATATTATGATGTTATTAGGTTAATTTGGTAAATAAATAGGTCCTCTATAGTCACTAATAAGTAAGTGAAAGCCGTTACTTAAATAGTTAATTGGTTTAAGGAATACCTGTATTTCTACGTAATGAATAGAATTTGCGAATAAGGTTCTACACAATTCATATGAAAAAAAGAACTCACCTTTGGTAGACGATGAAATAGGTAACTAAGATATTAAATAGGTTGAGAAGACGGTAGCGGCGTTTTTATAACCGTCTTCAAAAAGGAGGTTCTCAATTCGGCTGCATTTTTTTTAAGTTGTTCATCTACTAGCGCACACGAACAGAAGTGTGGCAATCAGGTACCTTGCAAATCCTCTCTTTCTAGTTTTGGTTGGCAGAAAAAAATACTATCTCTAATTCTAATTAACATTCCAAAATGTATGTATCTGTGTATAATACTCAGGCTTTATTTAACATACCTACCTCATATCTCCAGAGACACATATTCATAATACACTTTTACAATGTTATGCTTTTAAAAGGAGCTCGTTAATTGCTATAAATGGCTCATTAAAAGACCGGAGCTTCGTGTGTGGTTTTCACAAATCGTGCGCTTTGCACTCCGGGATTTAATATTGAAAATGATGGGTAGACAAAATTTAAATTTCATAAGGTTGAATACGAATTTTGGAGTGTGTAAAGCGACCGCGGCCTCGTTACGGTGGCGACAGCGTATTTTAATTAGCGATACATGAAAATGCTTTGGAACGCGGACGAGCTTGTGCGGACGCCCGTTTTATGTGGAATTATAACGCCATATCGCATTCGTGTATTCACATTCGCCCTTGTTAGTTTGTTTTCGGTGTTTGTTGAGTCTAATTACGAACTTGGGATTTAATATTTAGGAAATTTCTGTAAATATGAATTAGTCTTGTAAATATTCATATTATTTTTGTATTACAGAACAAGAATAGCATTAGGTACAGTATTTTGGTTAGTAGATTAATGCCGATGCTGTATCAATTTTTATACTATATTTACTACAGCCAAATTTGAAGAAAATTTATACCAATGTTGTATGTAGCATATTATGACATATCGCTAAGGCGTGACAACATAAGTAGAGGTTTTAACGCGTATGTATAACATTATATTTACTTATTTAACATAATTTACGTAACTATTTTTACTTACTTTCAAAGTGGTTTAAGTACCTAATTAAAATAACTTGGTACCCTTGTAACAGTTATCACTAGAGACAGACGTTCCCGGAGTCATGTCCCCGGCGATAAGGCGACGACAAAAACGATCAGCAAGACCGCGTTTAAGATTTCATTCCGCACATTCAACGAGACTAATTAGAAGCCCTAAAATCTAATAAAAGATAACTCGAAACTCGCCGAATGCCGCATTCATAAGGAAAACTTCGCCGATTAAAATTCCTCTAACGAGTGCGAACCATCTCCTTTAATAAATACAGGCCCCTTCTAATTTTCCTCGGAGAGATTTAAGCGGCATAAATTTTGCAGCCTGAAAAGAAACTCTGAAAGAAGAGCTTGTACATTTTTACGATGCCGGATCTCATTCGCCCCTCGAGCGGCGAGTTGTCTCTCTTTTAAATTAAATTTTCACTCCTAATTTGAAAGTATAATGTCATTTCACTAGAATTCCGTTATTAAAACTTTTAAATCATTCCAAAGTTTCCATCTGTACACGGTTAGGGTGAGATCGCGTGATTTTTTAATCAAAATTGGATCATTTCTAGTGATTTTTTACGAGCGCGCCACTCCGTCGGCATCAAATTGTCATTAGACACTTGCGTATCCAATATTGCTTTTCTTTGGGAACTGCCGTGATTTTATATTTAGGGACCCTTTCTTCGTGGGCATGAATTCTTATATCGCTTAAATAATTACTATTATTGAGGGTCCACAATATATACCTTAAAGGCTACAAAATTCTAAGAACAACATCCTACCTAAATATCTATTAGTTTCATGGGCTTTTAAGTTAATAACAAACATTGTAGAGGTTTTCAAAAGATATTTAAAAAAAACTTCTTAACAAACAAGAATATATTCGCAAAAAAAAACAAATGCGAATTGCAAACATCTGTTTCAAGTAGCAAAAGGATGTCATAGGAACGTAAATATTTCGTTATAAACGGTCAATAGTATTTGTCTCGAGTCCTTGACACACAGACACTGTTCAGACGGAGCTTTTATAGACCATAAACATTTTACTAGCACGACCTTGGGTAGGGTCTGCAATGAGGTCGTTGCACTCAACTTTATGACTGCCACGCTTCCCGATGTTGTGACGGATGATTGACGTGAGAATCTATGACGGATCTTTTATAGGTAGGTATTTGTTTCAAAATTTTAGGGTATGATGCTGTGATTAAATACCGGAATCAGATTTAGAAACGTAATTAAGTACCTAAATGTATTTAGGCTTAATAAATTCATAATTTTTTGTGCATTATTTCAAGAATTGCAATAATAGAAAATAGAAAGATTCATGATTTTTGATTTATGCTTTTTATCAATTTTGTTTGATTCAAACCTCTTCTAGTTTTATGCAAGTAGAATACCTATTTTAGATTTTTTTCTAAAAAGAAACAAATTTAATAACACTGTCTTTTTCGTGTACCTATTCCATTTTTATAGAACTTTTTTATAACTACAAAACATTCTTCAAAATAAAACTTGTTTCAAGGTAAACCACGCCACGCTTTGTTTAACAATTTCTTAGAAAAAATTACGGTTTGCGCAAAAATAACGGATGGCTAGACAAAAGTTTGTCATTTGAATGGAAGGGTTGTGTCACTTGTTTTCTTGGACAATAAAAGGGTTTAGTTTTCTATAGGCCCTTTGTCTATTGTTAGGAACAATGCATTGCGCAATATACCGTTTTGTCCGTAAAAGTATTGTTTAACATTCTAAGAGGAAAGAGTCAGTTTAGGTAGGTACATATTGTGCACCTATTTTTGTTTAAATAATTTAAAAGATGGCTATGGATAAATTAAGTACCTATTAACCTTTTTTTAATTAAGCACTAGGTACTTCAGTGACCAAATTCGATTAGAAGAAATTTTGGAAAATAAATGCAGGGGTAGGTAGTAGCATATTGCGCCATGTATAGTTAAGTTTCATAATTAATAGTTAAATTTCTATAAAGCATATATAATTTGCAAATTAAATTATCATTAAAATATTCATAAATAACTAACATAAATTTATTATAATTATGCAATAAATAAAATAAAACTTTAGTATATTACTTAAGCTGGGTATAAAGATATACGATTATTAGACGTTTTTTAACCTCGGTTATCATTTAAACGGAAAGAAATAAAAGAAATCGAAACATTATTCACGTGATTATTCCGAGGCCGCGTAAACCCAAAAAAAAATAAGAGAACAATATCACATCTAAATTTAAAAATCCAATCTCAGCGTGGCATCAGAGCCGAGTCCCGACATTCATTTTTATCCACGTCTTATCCTACACGGCATAAATCCACCCGACCCATATAACTCCGGCTGACCATTAAAAAGATAAACAACTTAATATAGGCATAATAATAAACAAACAGTCGACTTAGTTAGATCCCCGTATACAGGCGCTCATAATTTTATTTATTCACGAAACCGTAAATATCTGTAGGAATAATTCGGAAGGCTTTTGCGGGGATTAAGGGGGCGCTGCGGGCCTGAGAAAATTATATTCGGCTATAACAGTTATCATGCATCACCTGGAAGAAGCTTAATGTGCGTTTTCGCAATCTCGAGGGCGGAGCGACGCCGCGCGCAAATTACTTTTTCAAAGTATTTACATGTAAATAGAGTTGGCGTATTTCGAACTTTGCGGTGTTGTTGCGATGCGTTCGGATAGATAACTACTAAATACTCTTTGTACATTTAAAGGTTAAGGGGATGAGAATTAAAACTTACTAACATGTTGATACCTTAAGATAATGACTGCGGGTTAAAATACATACATACATGTAACTAAATCCAATATATCACATTTTATCAAAAATGTATAGAAAGGTACAATATACTGTATTGATCAATATATATTACAGTATATTGATCTAAATAAACCAATTGGAACAATAAAGTCATCTATTGATGATGTAACTTTGCAATAAAATGGAAGAACATAAAATGAACACATATGGTACTTACTTAGTCCTACAAGTATTTAAACACCATTTTCAATGGAAAAAAATGCAGAATTGGAATTAAAATAAAAAAATCCTTAGTATGAATATTGCAACACTTTTTAACGAGGAGTGAATTCACAAAAAGCACACACTCAAGGTAATAACAGTAGGTACATATTACGTAGGCTCGTATTTGCTTTAAGCGAGAATCCTCGCTAGCAGGTGATATCGTTTAAAAAGCACGCCTCATACATAAAGCCTTATAATTATCATCCATTCTACTTATAAACTTTCATAACGGCCTATACGTCGACTTAACCTCTACTTTTGGGGGATGGGGAGGTGAGGGGAGTTCCCCCTTATAATGGGAGTCTAAGAAAAACGGGTGCACGGTTCGGAATAGAAAACGCTTCTTTGGAAATAGCTTCGGCGGAAAGCTGGGGATTTATGCGAGCTACGGGATACGCTCGGAAAATATCCTTGAGCGGATTTTTAATGGCGCCATTGTTTCTATTTTAAGCGCTGCGTGCGAATGGAATACTCAAGTCGGTTTCTTGTTGTTTGCTTAACGTTATTGTGCTTACGTGTGTGTAACGTTTACACTTAATATCCTGTCAAATATAACTGGTGGAGTTAAACTGCAGATGTGGATAATGGTTCTTCATATCTATCTCCAAATTTAATTAATGTTATGAAACAAAGTTATTGAGGATGTATGAAAGAAAAGAAATTCCTTATAAATACCCTGGCTTCTTATGATATTCTTTTACTAGATCAACATAATATTATAAAAGTTATTAAGGTTTCATAAAAAAAGTAACAATGATCATTTTTTAAAATAAGAAGCAAGTTACAATGAGTAGATAAATAGATAGAGGTACCTGCAATTTCAAATTTAGGCACTTATTAAATAAACTTTTTATACCGTCATAACCGCCTAGTACTTACCTACCCATACCTTCTCATACATACATTTCGTCTTGAATTCGTTGCTCATTATATAAGCAGAATATTTAAAGCAGTAACGGAAAAGTATCTTGAAAAATATGATATGAAGCAAAGAAAAATCGGTGTAACATCCCGAAGCGCTACCATTTTAACTATTCATGGATCACGTCCGAGTTATCGGTCTCGCAAGCTATAATTGATAATCTCGAATTCAGTAAATATATAAAACGGATTTCGCCTTTTACTATGTATTTCCCTTGCGATTCATTTGCATCTAGAAATTTTGTTTTAGGTTCTTTAACTTAGGTAGGTACCTATCATCCTACTAATGATATGCCATATCCGTACCTACCTAATAAATAAGGTATAGCTCCTATTATAACTATGCATTCAAAATACCTACCTTTCCTTCAAATTGTTTCTACAATTTATGCGTATCTTAAATTAATAGTTCATTGCTTCTACGATTTTCAACAAACTAATTTTACCGGTTACTAATTACAATAACTTAAAAGCTGCTCTATGAAACGTCATAAAGGCAATTAATGTCGATAACTTAATACAATATGCCGCTTAGATAACATACCCATTATGATGCATTTTGTAATTATTGAGATATAACTTTTCATCTCCGGAAGGCATAAAAATGTCTAAAATAATGATCTAATAACATACCGCGCACGTTAGGCCTAAGCCACCGAAAGCAAAATATATTAGTAGGCAAGTAACACATCGTTCCGTCGGTATAATGAACATGGCTCCCTCTAGCGGGGACCATTAATCAACCCCCTCGTCCCCCCGTACCCCGCTCTCCTCCGAACAAAGCCCCCCTCAAAAAAGTCCCCCCTGCCCCCTCCCGCTTAGAATGTTTCCAATTCATCACGAGTCCCCGCCCTTGACAACTCTATATGAGAAAGCCGCGGTCCAAAAGTCCCGTACCACTGCACGTTCAACCGTATAACGTGAATCGACTATGGACTTTTGGACCACCCTCGGTCTTAAAATCCCTTACCGCCCATACAAAGACAGTTTTAAAAAAAACGCTCAAGGATTTTTTGGATCGGAGAGTGTATTTTCTTGTAATATCAGCTTGGTTGTATAACGGCCATTACAAATAAATTTTAGCTTACCTTTTTTTTTTAAAACGAGTCAATGGTGTTTCATCGTGTTTTATGCGAGTATACTGCTGTTGTAATTTATTTATGTCTAACACGCATATTATGTTTAGTAATAAAAGCAATAATACAATGTAATAATAAACTAAACTTAGAAGTTATTTATTAGAACAAACAACTCTTGGCCTTTGAAGACAAAGTACAAAGTCAACGTTAGCCAAACTTAAATTACTTAGAATATTCAATGCTTATAAATCTGTATTCATTGCATGCCTACCCCTTCGGATGTCTATCTTATGAATACATTACTAGGTTCACATCTTTGACAACTAATACGTTTCTTAAGGAAGTAAGTAAGATGCCTACTAATTTGTTCTAGAATATAATTTCTCCATCAAGAATTAACATACATAAATACTTATGCCTAACTATTGAGATGCATTTAATGTTAAGCAACGTAATAAAATTTTGTGGTAGTTGCTATTTATGTTATTTTAAGAATTTATACAAAAATGTTATTTAAGTACCTACTTAAGCCGTGTAACTATAATAAATATATTTAAAATTCGTTAAAAATTATAAGGTACACTCACCGTCTTGTGATGATTCAAGTTTTATTTGTTAATAGTAGTAATAGGTAATCTTTAGATATACATTTTATTGTCAAAATGAAATATTGTAGTGACATTTCAGTGACTAACAAAAATATAGATGGAGGAGGAAATGGAACGAAAGTCAAACAAAGGAAGGGGGAAGGAAGAGTGCAGCCAATTATTCAGTCTACCGAGTTCCAACGGGTGCTGTTATTTTTCTCTCGCTTTTGAAAACACTTTGTTGTTTATTTTCTTTGTGTTTCCATTTTGTTGATAGA
This sequence comes from Urbanus proteus proteus, assembly GCA_018251915.1. Lineage (NCBI taxonomy): Eukaryota > Metazoa > Arthropoda > Insecta > Lepidoptera > Hesperiidae > Urbanus > Urbanus proteus. Next base: position 21,898 of record DWPV01000350.1, on the reverse strand, counting down.
ACCACGCTATAAGAGTGAATTAAAATGATTGCTTATGGTATTCTAAAAACAAAATTGTTTGTGTAATGTTAAATTTATTTCTGAATAAATAATTTATCGTCGGTTGAGCATGTTAATGAGCATGTAGGGGATATTTTGTAAGGATGAGAAAGGATAGATAATGCACCTTTAAATAATAAATATACAATGATGAATAATTACTACGAAATAATGCAACAAAATATATAGGTAGTAGGTTCTTGTATAATATACGTACGTCAGGATTATTGACAATATACCTAATTGCTTCTCAATTTTTGTATTTAACCTCAGCGTTACGTAAAATGAAGATAAGTTACAGAGAATGTACCTTTACCAATTAGACGATTCAATTCAATTCTAGCATCCTAGAGTTACGTATAGAAATGAGACGTCTTGTTACGAATCATTTAGAAACACTTTCTGTAATGAGAACGATCGCTGGTTCAACCGGTAGATTTCACAAATACTCGTAGATACTGATTCTAAACTCTGGTTAAAGTCATAAGAGACTTAGTCATAAACTGTCTTCTAAATTATGACAAATCAATTTTAACTTTTAAATTTTGATTGTTTATAAATAATATAGGCCACCGTAGTAACATAATGTATGAGATATTTCTCATACATTATGTTACCAAGTACTACTTACCTAAATGGACTATATATAGTCCATTTGGCATTTTCGTTAATCAGATGGTATAGTTTCAGAATTGCCCGCCATGTATACTTGAAAAATTCACCCTGTTTCACCTCTAAGATGTATTATAAACATTACCGTCACAAGTTTTTCTTTCACAGTATATCTACCTATTGTACCACTGTTGGGCTTCAATTGAGGTTATGGTAAATAATTACTTGTAGGTAAGTACTAAGACACATAACACATTTTATCTCAGTCGTCATGGGTAACAATGCTTCAGCAATTAAGTTTAGAAAAGGTGTCAGTTATATTTTGATTCTGCATCAAGTGTCCATTGCCTGCAGTAATTACCTATTTAACATTATGGGAAAATCTTTTCTAAAGTCGGTCAAAGCTTGTGAATTCCACCAGCGCATAAGAACAGCAGCAGTGCGGGAGTAGTTTATTCGCAATAAAGTGGAATCCCGGGTTGCGCTCCAATTACCGGGATATACGCGGCTATCCCGGTGACGTGTTGCTCGGTCCCGGCAATTATACACGCTGCGAACTGCCACCCCAATTGGAATATACGCAACCTGTTCGTGGAATTGCGCAATAAAATATTCCTTTGTTTTTGTTGCACTATCACAAAATTGCGCACACAAAATATTGACTCTACTGTCATCACTGAGTCAGAGATTACTTTATTTTTTTTACTATTAAGTTATTGTCACTTCTGAAGATTTGTAATCAATCTCAAATTTGATTGTAGTTGTCCGTGGTCAGCCATTGGAGTGTTGTTTTTGTTAAGGGCCATGTTGAAATGTCTCATGTAATTGTCTCTCCCTCACCCTTCGAACTAGAACACAGTAGCGCAACAGTAACTATTATTAGAACCGCCTTAATGTTCAGTTAATTGTGTTGCTTTGACGTATCTTGGTAAGGTTTACAAATTTTCTACCCGTAGATAAGTTAATTTCGCTATTCTTTTTTTTCTATTATTGCTTAGTCAAAAGCTACCTAAAATAAAACCGATCGTTGTAATCATTGCATTTATTCATATAATTTAATATTTATTAAATAATATGCTTTAACAAGTCTCTCTGTAACCTACTATGATAAAATACCTACACGATTATCAAAAATCAGTAAGTATAACCTGTACCTCCATACAAGTCACATGCTGTGAAAACAAAATGTTATCTAACTAACTAATCACTATATTTTATTTTAAGGCCGTATTGTCAATTTTAATGATTACCTCGTTAGTACAATACCATTCTTTATGGATGATAAAAGGTGCAGGTAAGGTCCCAACAAACGGGAACTTATTATCGAAAGTTTGACCCGTTGTGCAAAAGTTGTACAATTGAGTCAAATTGTATTGCGTTTTAAGCTTTTTAAGGGTTAATTTTTAGTTGTTTATTCTCAAACATAGTAGGTAGATCCGTCTAAGCGGATCGCAGAACCCATTTCCTTAGACCCGAAAGGCTGTACGGGTCCCTGGAGGGTCACACACTAGTTTTCCCAGCATATCTTATAGCTCTTATGTTGATCCCCGGGTCGTTAGTTTCATCGCCGGGGGTCAACGGGAACCGTCGCGATGCCCGGCACTATCGATCTTGAAAGGAAATTATGTGCATAGTTGAAAAGGTTATTCTGTTGTTTTGTTATTAGACATTTATTATTGTTTTCAGGATTGATAAAAAGAAAACCTGAAATGTTCTTAATTCTTTTTGTATATTGTTGTAGGGAAAGTCATTGGTATTAATATTGTATGTATATTATATATTTTTAAAACAGCTTGATGTTAGCCCTACGCGTAAGAATATAAGGAGAGATCGACGCAAAAGTTAACCTATTGAATATTCTTAAGTGTTAAGTGTTAAAATAATAAAGCACTTAATAAAATAATGGAACAATAATTATGAAATAAAATCCCTAATCGTTAATCCTCCAAAAATTTCCTAGAAAAGTTAACCAATAGAAAAATATTGTAATTAACTTTTGCAATAAATTTCATTGCCATCATTTAGACTTACAAAATTAATTACTTAGACTTATTTATGTGCGCAACTCATGCCTTATTATCCCAAATTTTTTCAGTCGTTTTCACAAGAAATTTTTTTTTTAAATATATAAAGAAGAGTTACAAGAAAGCTAGAAACTCAAGAGAGTGGAAAAGAAATGGAAAGACAGTCCTTAATTACCGTTAATGCATTTGAAATGGCGTCGGGAATGCAGCTTCGTTAGTCGTCCAATTATTCAGAAGTACCAACGAGATTCGGATCGAAAGGATTAAAACATTCAAAATCTAACAAACGCCGATTTTACAAGTGGGGATAGCCCCTCGCGAACGACCCTTGTCTTATTTATTCATCCGAGTAGGAAAAAACTTGTTTTGTTTGCTCCCCTACGGGTGTGGGGGGAGAGGTCAGAAATACGCTCTGAAAGCAACTGTGCCGATTTACTGCGGAACCCCGAAGAGATATTTTTGCTTGTTTTGTCTCTGTAAATCTAAAGAAACGGACGGTAATGTTTCTAGCCAGTTTCTTGTTTATTTCACAAAACTTGCAAAGGAAGCAGTTGTTGTTTACTTACTGCGCTGGAAAACAGTTACGAAGGTAAAGGACGTTTCATACATATGAATGGTGGTATTTGTGGAAAAACTTTGATAAATACAAAATATCTAGGTCATCCTAGATATATAATAATGTGTTACAATTAATAAATATGTTACATTTCCAATCCTTTATAGTCCACTGATGTGCATGAGTAAAGATTGACTTGATGAGGCTTCATAACTAGTCCTATAATACACTGAAGGTACCTCGCATCTTCAATGCGGATTGCTTGCTTACGATATTATATTTTTTCTGTTTCATTTAATATTTTCCTAATTTAAATTGTACTATGTACCATTGGTGTCACATCACATTGAATTCACAAAGTGATTAAATGATTTATTTAGGTAGTAAGTTGGTAATATTATACATATATTATAGGTCTTAGGTAGTTAATATTTGACCACCTAAATTAATTAAAATATGAAATCTTTGAGGTACAGTTTTTTATGATAAGGTTTATCTACCTACCTAATTAGAACAAATGTGCGTGAACTGCAAACAGACTAAACACAATGTAAGAAACAAAAAAAATATATGTGTATCGTCGTTAACCCATTATCGTCTCACTGCTGGGTATGGGTCTCCCCTCATAGTGAGAGGGCTTTAGGCCTTACTCCATCTCGCTGGCCAAATTCAAGTGGCCTTCACATACCTTTCAGAACTTTTTAGGAACTCTTAGGTTTGCAGGTTTCCTCGCAATGTTTTCCTTCGCCGTTGAAGCAAGTGATAATTAATCTCTAATACGCACATAAAACAGAGATGCCTGGGGTTTGAACCTCGGAACTCCCGATTGAGAGACCAAGTTACAACCATTAGGCTATCACTGCTCAAATGTAATAAAAAATGGGTATAAAATTATGAAAGTGCATCTCAAAAAACGAGTGTTGATGTTGCAATAGCAGTTGCATTTATTTTATTTGATGATTAAGCTGAAATCCGGCGTATCTAGCTCGCCGTAATGAAACCCACCCCCGGCTTAGCCGGCTTCGGCGAGACGTCGCAAACTACTGTCTTTAGACAGTGGTACCCAATCTTAGTTTGTAAACAACATTATAATTTAAATGAATGTGTCCGTCCGCCAAAAAATAACATCGCAGTTACTTGTATGGGAAAGGGAAGGAGATTCAAAATATAATCAACTTATCATTGCATTGCAAATTATTTTTGCAATATCTATACCTACATTAATTTTATGTGTTTCTAATATATTCCTTATCATATTTTTTCTGCTTACTCACTTTTCTACTTTCATCCAGCAATTTAGTTCTTCAGACTTTTTTTTAGCTTTTTATGAGCTGATAAGGTTTTATAGGTATGTTTAATTGTATCAGTTCTCATGCAATTACCTACTGAGCTACATACTTATACTTTCTGTGCATGCTGTCGTTGCTTTAATTAGTTTATTTATACGGTAGTTAATATAATATCATTATCAAAGTTATAAATACCCTCACGAGGTGTGTCTACGAGTGTTATCTTTATGTCGCTGCGCCCCATAAAAGCCTTGTAACTACTTGTTCTATGAACACTTATTTTCTTGAAACCTTAATGTTTCCTTTACTATTTACACATAGATATCTATTTAATTACTTTTTGATTAAAAAATAAGGACATGGCCGTTACATAGTCGTTAAAATAAAAAGTAAGATACCAAACAGTTTGGAAACCGCTGTTTTCTGTTATTCCACCCCTCGCTACCCTTTTTAAGGGGATTTCTTTATGTTGTGAGAGCTCATTCATAGCGTCCATCAAGACGATTCCAGGCATCGTTACGGTCGAGGCAAATGTACCGAAATCATCGCTTCACTGCCGCGCGCCGTGTACCACGGACATATTGTACCTACTGATATTGTGAGATTCAATTCGAACTTCCCTTCAGAAATTTCCTGAAACTGCTGAGCAAATTGATTGAGAGAGAACTTCGGTTATTGCCTCTCTTATGATTGCTTTTCTGGTTATGTCACCATAGAATATCATCGTAGTCATTTTTTACGTGTTATGTAATATTTTTGGCTATCAGTGTAACACAAAATGAACAATACATATTATAATTATTAATATTATAGAATAATTTGATATTAAAGGGCAGTATATTTGTAGAGCTTTTAAAGAACCTAAGTAGTAAGCCTTGTAGTACATAAAACTTTTATATATCTGTCATAGAAAGATAATTCAACATTAAGCCTACACTTTGGCCTCTATTGCCAACATAACCTTCAAAATTAAGAAAACTAATCATCCATAAGAAAAGAAAACTCTGAAGACAAAACGAAATCGAATTTTGCAAGACTAGGAATCGTAGCAAGTTTGTGGACATTTTGTGGTACGAAATTTAGTTTTAATAAAGGCCGCAATAGCGGGCCGCAGCCGTCGCACGTCGATATTACAGAACACCCACTAATGTTCTCTTTTCGTATAACGCTCCAACATTATTATGTGCTTAGGGTTGACAATCCCTGCTCGGAATATGAAGTTTAAGTAACGCGGTATTATTGCTATAGATCATAATGCGATCGTAATACTATATTACAATTATTTAGATCATGATCATGCGCAGAATCTTACGTGTTCACTTGTTTGCTATAATATTTAAGACGACGGGCAATATAATTATATTTATATTTTGATGAAATGGTAATCGTAATAGGTAATCGTCTTTTTTTAATAAACTTACGTTTTATTTTCATTTTTTCACTTAAAATTGTTATTAGTGGCTAAGCTTATGTTAAGTTGCAGATTTTTTAATTTCCTACATCACATTATTTTCTATTTGCTACAAGTACCTATACATATGTATTATGTTTGCATAATTACAATATATTTATAGTAATCTTAGAAAAAAATTGGACAGAAACAGTGGACACTTGATGTCTTACCTTAAGCAATGACTTAAGTAATGCCTTGCCTAAAAGCTACAGATAAAACTTGTAGGGTAGGTAGTTTTCGACTTTTTTAGAATGGCAAAAAAAAACTATTATCATATATTATCTAGATCAAACTTGGAACATTAACCAAGAAGAAACGCGTCATTTCTTCCATTATATCCGCATCCCCAATTTCTTATACCTACATTAAAGTTACCCTATACAAACACCGAATTCCCCCGGTTAAGAAACTTCGCTAGATCCGTTTCCTGTGTTACCCCGCGCCACCCAGGGGATGTAGGGGCTGATGTACTGCTTCTACAAATAAGTAGAAACTACATTGGATTGACATAAATCTACTTAATTTGAACACAAAAGTTATATTATGTGTACATGATACATTTTAAGTCGATCTAAGATAATAATTTAAGGTTTCTTTTTTAAACACTCTACAAACTTAGAAATTATCAGAACATACTTATGGAAGCACGTGTCATTAAATGTCTTGTCCAATTCATTTTGGGAAGGTTGAATTTATCTTAATAAACTATTAATTTACCGTGTGACATAAAATTATATGGTATAAAAAGCGAAAAAATGTTATTCACATTTCCGTTAAAGTTTTGTTAATATCTTATCGATATTTTTAGTTTTTGCTAAGGTATCGATTGTTAAATATTGTTATTTTGTTAAATATTTCAGTATAATATGTTATTTATATTATTAATAACAAAACATTCGATTAAATAACAGCCTTTTAAATCAAAATCTCAAATAGGTACTATACAACAATGGCGTCCGATAGTACAATAACCCGCCTTAAATGGCCCAGAACTGCTTTATTTAAAAATACTATTTTCATTCAAAGCTTTCCTTTAGAATGAATAAATCTTCTTTATTCCCCTCCCGAGACATCTAGTCCTGATCTTTAATGCGTTGTTTGCGTTGTTCGTGTACTTGTGTGATTTAGTGTTATGTTTTGAACGCGAACACAATTATTTACTCGACTAAGAGAACAAAGTTTGGTCGTACCTACCTATCTAAAATATGGTGACACTATCAAAACTTTCAATACGCGTAGTAAACTAATACTTTGCTCTTGTGCATATTTGATTGAAAATTCTCATATTTTGAATTTCTTTAAAGGAACTCTACCTTATTTGGTGGTTTTAGCTAATACAATTTTTTTTTAAGAGTTAATATAACCTACGATCAGATAACTTGATTGTAAGCATTCACCAGCGGTAACGGACATTGGAAAGTAATTTTTATAAGACAGTTTTTTTTCTTCATTAACCTTAAAGTACTTTTATAATTTTATATAAGAACAAAAAACTAAAGCACAAAGTAAATATAATTAGACCTCAGTTATTTTATTTAAAAAAAAATAATTAATTTTATTTAGTTGTTATACCTACAAGTTTCTGGCGTTAAGAATTAAAAAGTCGCAATTTCGTCGTAATTTTATCACAAAACTTTTTTAATTTCCCACAAAAATCAAAAAGATACTAAGACCATCTAATAAAGGTCCACTCAAACCTCTTTGGCTTTTTATATTCCCTTAAGTACTTTTGGAAGAACACCGGTCTTCCTGCTAAAGAACTTGTCACACTGCCATGAAATAATCAAAGAACTAAAAGAAGTTATTCAGTGATAAGTTATCACATAACTGTTCATAAAACCCCTGCTGCTGTTTCGCTATAGGTAATTTATAACTAAAATTAAATGAATAATTTATTGTGATAGTTCTAATAATTTATTGTGATTTATTGTGATAATTCTAGCAAATTATCATTATGGTAACAAAATATTTCGCCATAGGACTGCAAGGATGATAAGATGTTCTAATTTAGGTGCTGATAAACGTTAATTACATGTGACTTTGGTTACTGGCCATTGACGACGATGACCGTTGACATGAATTTCGGTCGTGTCGCTCCCTAAGGGTACTTAAGAAAAATGACAGTATCAGAGTTCAATTAAAAATAAAAATCAAAAAAATAGAGTGTGTAAAAACTTGGTTTGTATTGCAAATATTTGTCCGTGCATCCAAGCGATATTTTCTTCATCACCTATCGCTTACTCACGAATAGTAAAACAAGCGAAGCGCACGGTACAGTATCGGAGTCCCCGGGTCTTCAGACAATCGCGTTTACGACGTATAAAAGTTAGTCTTTATAGTCTCCCCGTATATAAAACTGGCGTTTATGCCTTTTTAATTAATTGTCATGTCGTTAAACGGCATATCAGCTTTGTCGTCGCGATCCTGATGGTCGGAAAATTGGTTACTGTTGTGATTCAATAAAAATGAATCGCTGATGGGTTACCACTTCATAAAAGTATCGTAAATGTCAACTATAAATCTTTTGTAGTCGTCACTCAATCTGGTAATAAACTCTCGATTATATTACCTATTTTGTTCGTTGGGTACTGATGACTTTGAGTGTCAGCCTTTAAATCTGGTGATGTACCTATATCATTTTCCTACTTTTGTTACATTAAATATGAGGAAAGTTTGGTTGATTGCCAAGTTTTTTTACTACAAGTAGGTAAATACAGACATCTAGATTTAAAGCCATGACAATAGAACTTAGTGATTACTTAGTTTCAAAGAATTAAAAAATAATAATCTATTGAAAATTTGATATGAATAAATAAATTCGAGAACTTTTTAGAAATCTTACTCAATTAATACATTTTTTTCGTCTTATAATTAATTCGTTTTGAGATTAAGCTCCCATAACAGTGTGTAATAATTCACGTAACAAAAAAGTATCAGAAGTTAATTAAGATTCCGAATGATGCTATCAAACAAATTAATGACCGGATAAATAACTTAATCAGTATAATATATTTAAACATAGGTAGATAAGTGTATTTATGCTAAGAAGCTAAATAGGCCGGTCGGAAGGCGGAGTCAGAATATCTTTATTCTATTATAAATTTATATTCAAGTTATAAGGAATTGTGAAAGCATCCAACTATTAGTCACAGCACGAGACCACGGTACATTTCATAGAGACTATACGATTTGTATGGCTACTAAATAAAATAGTTATTTTAATCGATTGTCAATGCAACTTCCCATCCCATACCATTGATAATGTGATAAATATTTTAATGATAACTACTTGTAATAAAAATACTTATTTGTTTATTTATTTATAAAAACTATATATGTCTCATGGCAGTTACAGCTATTCACTACTTAACTAGTTTTCAATATTTCATAACCTGTAACTATTTATATAAATACCATAAAACAGGCTTATGAAAATATTTACTACTTTTGATATTTTTACAATAAATAAAATGCGGTAAATTTAGACCATAAATACAATTGTCCGTAACCTCTTTTGAGCAATAAAACATCAATTACTAACTCTTAACCAACCCTCGGATACGGTACCGGTATTTAGGGACCTGCCAATTAATTTTTTCCCTCTTTTTACTCCGTCAACAGTAAAGAGTAAAGTGGTGATAGACACAAATACAAGTGGCTATAAAATGAATGTAGCTGAGTCAGTGCGAGGTCTGTACTTTGAGGGCGGTTTTGCGCATGTGCAGTACATTCTGGTACTTTTATTGATTTCAGTAGCACTAACGGGCCATAAAGCCGACGTGCCGGACCGGAGCCTCCTCTATGCCCCTTATTAGGTACTCACGATATCCACTGAATTCTACTTGTTAACTTTTGAACAGACACGAGTTTGTTAGGTTGGCCTTTCTCTTCTTTTCTCGTTAACTAGACGAATTTTTGACATATCTGACTGGAACAAATAAACATAACGTTTTCTCATTTCTCAACTTTTACAAAGGATTACATTAAATATTATTATTACCAAGTGAAGTAAAGTTTTGCAAATATATAAATTTTAATCAACTAAAACATACAACCAATCCCATTATTACAATTGTGGTTGCTGAATAATTTTGAATAATAACAATAAAATTAATTGAAATTGCGATATTGGCTTGACGGTTAGGGGTTTTAAAGGCAATTGCATTTAAATAAATGACGAACATAATTTTAAAATTAAAAGAAGGAAATTAATTATTATCCTTAAATTATGAATAAATAATAACATTAAGTAATGGTTTAAGTTTAACTTTTCTACGCAAAAATAATGTTATAAAAATTAATAATGATTGTTATAAAAATAATAATGTCATTCAGTATTAATGAACTTTCCGTGTAAATAATTAATGAGTTACGTGAGTTAATACAAAGATCTAATGATTGTTGTAAGAAAACAAACAGTCCATAAATGTCATTTACAGCTAATAGTGACCCGAGGCACGTATTTTCGGATAAACTACATAAGACGTCGCCAATCTTAATTGCGGAATGGGAGCCTCGCGGTCATTACGACCGCCTGCACTGTGTTATTTCGTGCGTCCTTCATTAGGAGGGTTGAGTCAATGTTGCGGTTGATAGAAGAAATTGCTTCGGTCGATTGTTTTTGAGATATATATGTAGCTAATTAAAGTTGCGGTAACGTTTTAGCTGTTTTGACCAGCCTTATGATAATCTCACTTAGGTATTATTAGAAACTTAAGATGCCTTTTGGAGATAATATAAAAATATTTCGGGAGAATCTAAAAGAAGCCGAGAATAAAAATATTAACCATTTCTTCTTCACTTTTATACATATTTATAAAAGATAACTCTGATTATATTATCGTTACTTCTTACTTTAAACCTTATTTATAGATAAATCGTATTTACAATCAGACATTAACTTATAATTATCTTATATGTAGAATTTATCTCAGAATCACTAGTGAAGCAATAGGTTTTCCCACCTTTTCTTTCTTTTGATATGTTTATATGCATTAACACCGCTTTATGGCCCAGATAAGCATAAATCTATGGTAGGCGGCCCACGGGGCGCAGTCTACAACCCACTCTATTGTAACTCCGTTCAACATATTTATGAGACACCAAATTGTGTGAAAAGATAAACATTCGGGATTTGATTGGCCTATACGCGTTTTGTTTTAGACGGCCATTTTGGTTTCGAAGAAAAAATTAATCGCTTTTTGTCTTTGGTTTTGTTTCTAAATACGCATAGTGTAGGTTTAATTAAGTTGTTATCCAGAAGTTTTTAGTAAACATTCGGTATATTTTCTTCTATTTAACATAATTATACAGGTATTAAATAAATAAACATTGTTTTTTTCATTTTTTGTGTATGCATTGTATAAATTAGAAATATCTTGTCGTAAAAATAAATATGGCTTACCTACTTAATCGTGCTATCGTTTGGAATATTTTAATATCATGTATTTTCAATGTAAAATACATTTGAATAAAATATAACAACCATCTCATTTATTACATCAAATGCTTACTTTTTAATAGGAACTAAGAACGAGTGGTTGTGCTCGTATATATCGCAATATCAAAAGAAAAAGCTCACAAAATTAAAATAACAAGCCATAAAAGCTATAAAACACATGCTTGCTAGCAGGCTTTAAACATTTATTGGAGATACCGAAGCAATTTTGGTGATGCAACGTCGCTATGAACGTTTTGGAATAATGCATAGGATGGGGAGACGGCTCCGTTTGTTTTCTTGATTCAAATTTTCTTTTCATATTTTTGTATTATCTTGACAACTTTTTTTTGACATAAATGCAACATTTGAGCTGATTCATTTTAGAGTTTTGATTTACGTCTGGTTTGGAATTGAACTCCTATTTGCGGTAAAATAAGGTGTATACATCGTTTTATTTTATGCAAAATAAATTACTTATTATTTATTTCATTAGGCTTGGCTATATTATCAAAATAGGTGGATGTTGATTAACCATACATTCTTTTGAGAAATATTGAAAGAGGAGTATTCCTAATAATGTTTTTCTTCATTGCTAAAGCAATTCATAATTGTTTATTTTTAACTTCCAAAATTCAGTGGTTTATATTGTGGCTAGAACTCTATAAAACCACTGTTATCCCGTACTGAAATTAGTTCTGTAGTAAAAAACAACGTATATTTTTAAATAAGTTTTGAGCAATAACTCGAAGAAAACTGATATCTTACTAATCTAACACCGCGAGAAATAAGAGAAAGCCGGGTTAAAATATAAATTGCGTGTGTTGCTCGGCAGTTCCGCGCACACGTTACTTGTTTATCCTTTTAAGGGAAAGTTCATTCCAGACAACTGCTATGATTGCTAGATAATCGCTCTGGCATTCGCCCCACCCCTTACAATTTGCGAAAGACGACGAAAGTGCCGTATTAAGGAGGCTCAGGTCAAATTACATCGGTTGCGTCATTAAGTGTTTTCGCGAAACATTCACGCAAATGAGCCCCGATTTTCAGACAAAATGTATGTCACAATCTTTAAATGTTCTTCGTTGTTTAAAAAACTATAATTAAAGTTCTTCCGTCTTAAGTTTTAAACAGTAGAAGAATTTTAGTAATCGAAGTAATGTAATGTCATTGAGAAATAACTTTGAAAAAATATCTCTTACAACTGGATGTTTGTCTTTCGAGAGGAAAATAAATACTCAAAATTTGCTTGATTTACTTATTGCAATGATTTAATATTACAAATAAAAACGTTAATCAAATATATTAAATCTCAGTAAGTAATATTACAAAAACAGATATTTTCTGTTTTTGAATTTTTTATTTAATGAAATTCGAATACCTAGTTATTATAGCACGGTTAAAATGCAAAGGTGCCGAGAAAATAGATGCTATTTGTAATAACTTCTTTATTTAATTAAATTAAAAACGTATCTATATCTCCGTCGTATAGTTTACGCGTATGTTTTGCGTGTTTTGGCAAAGTATCAAAGTATTTTTGGCTCGCATTGCACTTCATGAATGCAGTCGCTTGTGCATCTAAAATATATTATGATTATGACCGCTGTCCTGCATTGCATTATTACTTATAGTCCATATTCATTAGGTAATAGAATCGATATTAGCTTAACATGTGATTCTCATTATCGTTAACTAAATGGATCGTATAAATTAGATTTTGGCACTGAAAACGTATCTATGAAGAATTTTTGAATCGTCTATAACTTTGTTCAAAACATTGAAACTTTACAGTGAAATATAATTGGTAAAGTCTTTTCTAATATTTTATTTCTATTATTTGCAGATTTCCAGCGTTGATGAAGACAGCGTTTCAAAACTACGATTATAGGAATACCGAGTATCCGAACGCAGTACGTGACAAGCAATTTAAAAAAAAAAAACAAATAACGTAACATAACATATTGCATTAAGAAACCGAGAAACGAAACAAAATTGAAAACAAGCCATTGTTATGTTATACAGAGGTTCTAGGAGAAAAGGCAATCTACATGGAGGGTTCGCACCGGACGCCTAAGATGAGGAAATAAGAATTCATCCTTTCTCGCCGAGGGGAGAAAGGGGGTAAGGGAGCTGGGGGCCAAGACGGACGACGCCATTCCAAAAACCCATTATACGAGCGCTGGAGCTGTTTTCTATCTTGGAAAAGGAACCCGCGCCAACCCTCCCCGCGCGCCTCATTCCCCCGGATTCCCAACTTTGTTTATGAAAATTACCCATTAAAATAGCTATGAAAGTAACGCTTTTCCACTCCCGAATTAATAAGAGAATTGATATAGATTATTTTAGGAGCTCTTAGGGTTTCGTGCCGCGGACTTAGAATTACATTTTTTGTTATACTCTTAATAATCATTTTAATGAAGTTGTATTGTGAATGTCATATTTTTGCTAGCTGTTAAAATAAATAGTGGCTATATAGTCAATATGGATATAACCATTATAACATCACAGATATATTTCACATGAAGGCCTCGCAAATTTTCGTCAAGGAAGCATAATTATGCATATTAACAAGGATATTACTTCTAATTAAAGAAAAATATCATACATTTAATTAAATGTTTAAAATTTACGGTTCTATAAATGCATTGTATTTTTAAGCCCCATTCGGAAATGATAATAAAATACTTATTCAAGATTACGTGCAGCGAGATTTATTTCCCTCTTACCCTACTAAGATTTAGAGTGCCATCAGAAATTAAATTAAAAAACAGAATTATTACACTTGAACCAAAATTTAAATACACATTACCGCTCTCCCCTTTTTATTGAGAAGTAGAGCGCCTTCTTCAAACAGTTATTTCGATCTTTCTTCAACGTGTTCGCATTGAATGTGTTGGAATGGGACAAAAAACATTCGTAGCTACTGCTTGTAGCTCGATATAAAGAAAGATTATCCGAAGCCCCTAAGGAAGTTTGAAATTGCTATTGTAGCGAAAAGGATTATATGTTAGTGCTACGCCGTAGCGGGTCTACGTCGCAGCGGGGGCCGGATTCAGAAGATTGTGTGCCGAAGTTTTATGTACCTATATTGGTTTCATTTCGTTATTTTGCTCATCTAACGTTCCAACTTGAAGAAATACGAAACCAAGTATTCACAATGCACGTGTATAATTTTTTTTACAAATATACTCTTATTTAAGACATATTTAATGTACAGGTATTTAAGTAAGTACCTGCTATTTTATTATAATTATAATTACTTTTCTTGATGATAAATCTTTTACGATTTTACACATACTCGTAAGAAGAAAAAACTATACGACGTACCTTTTGCGTATAAAAATTGAATATAGCGTGATAACAAAAGTCATAACAATAATAAAGGTTCAGCACTCTATACAAAACAACAGTTTCTATATAACGTAATGAAAACAGATATCCGGCGGCAGTTTAAAACGTAAAATAAACAATTCGATATCGCGACAAAGCGCAGGCAATGCCGCCGAGCCGAATTAATCCGGTTAAATCCAGTCAGATCCGGTGAAATCCGAGGCTGGCGGTGCGATACGCTACGCCTAGCTGTGTGTTAATCCCTATTTTAAATTCTGATAAAAGCCGCACCTGTATTATACACTAACGTTAATATTAGGATTGCTGGTATATGATCGCAATTCTGGTTTTGTTTGTTCTCTTTTTATTGTTGACTTTAAATTTTATTTTTACAAGTTATGCGAAATGTTATGTTACATTAGTAATAATTAAGTATAATCTGGGCTAGGTTCCCAGATTATACTTAATTATTACTATAAAAGTTAAATAAAGAGTATTTTTTTTGCTACATGCTGGTCTAGCAAAATACATCAAAGGGAGTATAATAGGTGTAAAAATGATCTCTTTATATCAAAGGTATCCAAGTATAATAGGTGTAAAATGATATCTTAATTAAAGTAAAGTTTGAGCATTAAAAAGGTTTTCATATGAATTATTTTGTGTAATGGCAAAGTCATTTTATGCAAATATCTAAACAAAGCAATACCTTAACAAATTATCGAGGTGAATACAAATTTACATATCGCACCATCACCATTACATTTCGTATTGGGGGTCGCATGTGCGCATAATCCGGCTTGCATAACGAGATCGAAAATGAAACATAAATTGCTGAGACGGACTACGGGGACGATTAAACCCATTAACAAGGCACGGGTCAGAGGCCGACGAGTCCCTGTCCAATCAACGAACCCTTTTACGACGTTACCAAAAACAACCGACCCTCACCGAGATATATCAACCTGAGATATATTATCATTGTCGCGGAGTTCTCCTTACGCTGGTCGGTGCGTATCGGGATTCATGATAGGGCACCCCTATACGCCCCCACTTCCAGATATACGGTAACGATCGCACCACAATACCATACACAATAAATATGGCATGTACGCGGCTCCATATGCCGGAGGCGCGTACAACCAGCCAGTACCAGTATTTGTATTGTTTATGCCACATTAAATTGTTAGAATGTTGCCCAGTTATTGCCAAAAGCGTATTTGGTTCGCGTATCGTTATGTAACTTACGTATTCGTGGGCGTAAATTGTTTCGCCCTAACGTTTATTGCTATTTCTTGCTAGTTTCGACGTGTTTCATATAATTTGATCGTAGAAATTTAACGGTTATTTGTTCGTTGTTCTCTTATTACAACTAAGTAACAATTGTCTGCAGTTTATTTTGCAGAAATAATGTATAAAACGGTATACAAGTAATTCAAATATGAATGTATTTATCACAAAATTAACTAACAACCTATTATATTTATAAAATAGAGTCTCTTCCAACTATTATCATAATACCTTTAATGAGGCATATTTCAAATTCTCCCTTTGATAGAATATTGTCACGCGAACTGCAGTTCCACTGTCAATATTATGATTATTCTATGCGTATTTTGATTATTGTAAATATTTATTTATAAAAATCAAATATTATTATTTAATATACTTGAAGCAATTATTTTACCATTTAAAATGCAAAAGGTGTTTACGATGCCAAGAGATCATCTACTGGGAATATCACATAAAACGGGCATAAAGTGGTAGGTATAATGTATTTTGTCACTTTGTCCTCTTCATGAGAATACAAATATAAATATATTTTGAAAACCCAATAATATCTATAAAGTATAATTAATCTAGTAATATCAGAACGAAAAATATTGCTGTAAACATATCGCTGTAGTTGTTTATTTCACAACAGTTCGGGTTATTTGCTGTCAACTCATAACGATATTTCCACAAACAGTTAAATTCTGTTCAAACAACTCGATAGGCAACATTGGTAACCATTGTAACTCGCTTGAAATGTGTGAACGCTTCTGTACTATGTATGTGGAGTGTATGTTTTTGGTTTAATATTTGAAATTATTTGGTTATTGTAAAGTAATATAAGATTTCAGAAAAGTTTGTAGTAGTTATTTCATGACAATTTTATACTGATTGTGTGTTTCAAGACATTAAAAAAATGCATTACATGTTTTTGAGTTGATTTGTGGTCGAAGATCCTAATAGAAAGAAAGATCTTAACTTTTAGGCAAGGAGATTTTTATTTTCAAATTATAATTAAATTAGGTATCACCATTTGATGTTTTTTTTCGCGAAAGACTATTTTTACTCTAAAATATTTCTATCATCATTGTCAAAAAATGTATCGGTCCAGCCAGCATTTCTGACATAATATATGGGTACGACATCTGAAGAAAAAGAAAAGTACCCTAAGATCCTGTATTGTCTTATAGATGAAGTAACTATCGATAAAGCGGGGTGTAGCATCCATCGAACGACCTACGCCTACCTTATTTCAATATCAATGTCTCTCCGCAAAGGGATCCTAAACATATATTTATTTTACCTGATCACTTACTATGGATATTCGCACACGTGGTCTAGTTTTTTGAAAATATTTGAATTTTTTTTGTACCAATGAATTATGATTTAGCGTAATATTAATAATCATAAAAAGATTATATTTAGAGGACACGACGCAATGAAAGTTGCTAATAAAATATCGTAAACTAGATTTGTTTTATTTTTCACCCTTATATTTTTATGTCAGGTAATCTATACTCATTAATACCAATAAATGTATCGAAAATACAATCAATTAGATTTATAATTATTCCTTAGCGTACAGAATTCAATTACTTTGACTTTAATTGCGTCTTTGATATTATTGTACAATCATCACATACGTGCGCAATCTACGGAAGAAAAGTCTCTCACAAACCTTGAAGTCTAATTTTCTACAGGATTTGTAGAAATAAAATTACTTAAAATTCTGATAGCTTTATTCCTGTACGCAATGAGAACAATAGAAATATTTAACATGTCTATCGTAAAAGGGCTGTTTTAGCTTAGTAAAACTGTTTCACAGTCTTGTGGATATGTTTGTCGAATATTTGCCAGTAATCGTATTCGACGTATGCGAACCAGTAGTTCTATGAGGCCGATGTGCCGTTGTTACGTGAAGTCATAAAAATAAAGCATTATTCAACAAGCGAATAAACGTCACAGGGAACGCCTACTTGGAATAATTTTCGCTTGAACATCCGAAGAACATTTCAATGCATAATGTTGGTGGGAATACGGAATTTATGATAACACGGTGCCTGATAACAAGAATCGGATCATGTGGCGAATAAGTAATGAAAAGGACAAACTAGTTTAAAATAGTAATATTTTTCGTATAAGGTTTGATGTTTGTAGATAAAATTGTTTTGGCTAACAGCTACGAATTCAAATGAGAATATAGACACAAAGGTTTTTAATCTTTACAAATAAATAAAATTTAAGTGCCTATTTGTGATTTTAAAATATTTTTTACTCAATGTATATAAAAGTATACACGATGCCAATAAGGAAAAAGCTATTAAAAATGTTTTGTCTGTCTATTTGGCTAAATAATCTTCTATACGGCTGGATCGATTTTGACGGGACTTTCACTGATTGGTACAAACCGGGTATTCAGCTAGTACATAGTAAGTATAATTCTACGATATTCCTAACGAGTTAAATTTTAAAACTTAAGAAGTACCTACCTAGTTTCTTAAAATTTAATTTTTTTTCAAAAGTTTTTGCCACGTATTATACTCATTTAGGTAAATATCTAATTGTTAAAGACATCTATAAAATTTGTTATGCAAAATAATTAGTTAAAAAGTAATTACAGACATTTTAATTATGAGCAATTTGCGAAAAGTATCTTTTATGACTAATTTCATAATGAAGTCAAAGTAATTATATTAAATGTAATATATTTTATGTATTTAAATGGTTGTTTTTGTTACACCTCTGAACGCTTAATTAAATGCTGCTTTTTCCAAATTAAATTTATGTAGAAAATGTACTTGAAACGATTTACCTACGTATTATTATATTTATCAAAAGAGAATATCTTTATGAATTTGTACAAGTAACGCCATCTACATTCAAAATAATATAAAATTGTTCTTACTATAATAGAATTTGTAAGCTTTTAAAACTGACAAGAGTTATAATCATTTAGTAAATTATATATTTATGGTTCTTGCAAAAAACGTTTAAAATATGAACATTATTCTATGCCTTTTTTACAGCTAGTTAGAGAAGTTACTACTATCTCAATTACTTTTGTATCAATTTCTAAGAATAATTAGAAACACAGAGCATAACATAGGTTAAATCGTTCTATATTAGAATTATACCTACGGCCATTTGGAGTAAGAGACAGACCGAAACAAATATATAGGATACGTAGAATGGCGCACGGACCATCGTCCAAGCGCACCCATGCGTGTAACTACCGCCGCTCCGTTAAACACGAATATCTCTATATTTGATACACTCCTATTGGAGCTCTATCCGTAAATATAAGCTTTAAAATGGAAGTTATGGCTTCATACACAGGGGAAATTTAACAACCATATTTACTGACCCTTCGACCTCTAGCCCTTCACACTGTTAATGGTACTTTCGAATATTTGCATCTAATTGTCATCCATTGTCCTCCATGGGAACGGTCATCGGAAAATGAAATTAATATTCATATATGTGCATCCATGAACACAAGGATGAAGTAAATTACTGTTTATTGTTGCAGTGATTGCGATTTTACGATTCGGAATGTTCACATGGAGTTGCCGTAATGACTAGGTATTAAATTCAATTAATAGAACTGTAATTTCACAAATAATTTGGTTATATTGGCATTCGAAAACATGAATTATCAGTAGGTACATATATAATAGACCCATTACTTGCGGGCTTAGTTATTGGAACTTAGTATTAAATATGGAAAGACAGAAAGATAGTTCATATAAAACATATTTAAGATTGATGTCTTATATTTATTAAATAACTTAAAATTTTCCGTATAAAGTTATAGTTATTTATACCTAACTTGTTACTGTAACGGAAGCTTTTTAAATTTAAATTATAAATGCTTAACTATATGTCCTAAAATTAAAAGTTATACGGTGTAAGTATACAATCATAGTAAAATAATAAATAACAGAACGTGGCCAAATACCTATCTACAGTATTTTTTTGCATCAAAGGCGTTCAGGCAAAATATCTAATAAATCAGGATTATCTGTAATATTCTCTTATATTTGTGACCTATAACTTAAAAATAAAATGCAAAAAGAAATATGATTGAGTATAATTTTTAAGATTTTTTATGCAGGGTTGTAATTAGAATACCCATGCAGTGAATAAGTAGGCGCTAGTTAAAAGTAATTTGCAATTATTTTTGACTGTTGTTGATTTCTTTACATTGATTTCAAATTTGCCATCTAAAGAGTTTAAAACTCGTTTATCAGGCCGAATGGTAAAAAATTAGAGGATCGAATGTGAAAAATTATAATTTAAGTCAGCAATAGCGGGTGGTTGAGACCCGGAGGACCAAATGCGTAACTTCCGCTTTCCGCGGCATTGGGCACAATTTGAAATATTTTACTGCTGTTGTAACGACTTGATGGCGCTGCCGAGGGCCACTTATATATCTCTTTTATCTTTTGTTAGCCCTCGCCCTTTTGCCCTCCGTGCCGGATAAAACTTTCCAACGGAGGGACTTTTTTGTTTCGGCTCGTACTCGAGTAGATTAGACTCGACGAAGACACGGGATTGCTTTTTAAATCGCTTGTGGAAATTAAAGAAAGTATATTTAAAGGCTTAACATTACCGGCGTTGTCAGTTAAGATGAAATATTTTCTAAATTTCTACTTATTTTAAGAAAACGCTTTACTTATTTTTTGAAGTAAAAATTCTCTAGCTCTTGATTTATTTTTTAATTTTGCGTGACTGTTTGCAATAATATGTATTTTGTTTTTAATGTCTCGTGTATACCTACAAGAAATGTACATACATAAAGTATGCATATTGTATTTGTAATTTAAATCCTTAATTGAATATGTAACATTTTTGTTATCTTTCCCAAATCAAGTTACAGATCGACGCTGGTGTTTTTATCTCAATAAATTGCCATAGTGAGACGGGCTAAAACTCTACTCTGTTCACTGATTTACTTTTCATTTCACTATCGTATCATGTTATTTCATGTACAAACAGAGATTACCTCTATGTACCTATCCCTATAATTCTTGAATTTTGCAATTTGCTATATTGAGATACGAAGTAAGCTCGCAAAGGCGAATTTTCCAATTGCAAACGTGTTCTTAAAATAGGAAACGCAGTACTGAAACTGATGTCTCTCTCAGTCACAAAATACGCCCGACAACTCTAGCTCTGGCATGTTAAGTACGTAGGTAGTTTCGTAAACAAGTCGGTCGTGCTAACAAATCTCGAAGGCTGGATGGCTAAATCAAGCGGTATCCGAGTTGCGATCTCTGAAATATTTACAGCTTATTCCATTATTAAGTTGGGTACAGAACGGTGAGAATGTTTTTACATCTATATTTAGATTTTAAGGTAGAGGTATTTAGAGGAAGGTCGAGGTATGGCTTTTCAGTATCCACTCTGCCTTATACGTATGTATAACATTATAATTGAATGCTGTTGTTTTCTTATTTGAAGAGTATGTTAAGATAAATTCATACGAGGAAGAAAAACTCTTTTCCCATTCTCAGTCAACTGCTACCTATTATAGTTTTGATTACCTTTAAAGGTAAGCTTCGAGAGATAATAATCTGAGGCATTCCAACTTAGTCCTCACGGGTAGTATACATCTGAGAGCCCAAAAAATTGGAGGATCTTGAAGCATTTTAAGGTGCGATCGACGAATTTATATTTATCTTATTAGACCAAATGTGAATGTAGGCGTAGCTTAAGAAAAACTCCTGTTCCATGTAAGTTTCGTTACAAATGTTTATGTAGTTAAGTACTACATTGCTAGTACCTATATATTTTTTACTCCTGTAGATACTACCTATACAGGGTGTCCCAAAAGTTACACGACAAACTTGGGGAGAACAAAGGTCATGAGCTGACCTCTCAGACAAA
>DWPV01000349.1:0-31371 GCA_018251915.1 Urbanus proteus proteus | reverse complement strand
TCTCGCAGTATCGAAAAACTACTGCATAGAATTGAATGCGGTTTTCACCGATGTATTGCTATAGGTCTAACTTAAAATTTAGGCATATACATATATAAAAAAATTAACGGGTCTGTCTGTACATTGAGCGATATGCGTTATTTATGCGTGAAAAATGGAACTGGATGAAATTTGGTACAAATATAGGTATGGAATATACAGGCTAGAACATATAGGCTTCGTTTTATCCCAGAAAATGTACGGTTCCCGTGGGATAAAATTTGTTTTGTTTTCAAGCAGTATCGATCTCTTGACATGTTTCTTGCATAAGAGTAATGTAGGAGTCAGTTAATGACATAGACTTCTTTTTATCCTGGAAAAATGTAGTTCCTGTGGGATAAACTTGCTTTATAATAGTGAAAGATTGTAAGGAACTTCAGAATGAAATTTGGTATGGACATTTTATCCATACTAATAGTATAAATGCGAAAGTAACTTTGTCTGTCTGTGTCGTTTTCACGGCTAAACCGCTGGGCCGATTTTGATGAAATTTTATATGGAGATACTTTGAAGCCTGAGTATGAATATAACCATAAGAAATATACCAAAATAATGTACTAGAGAATTATAGCATAATAAAAAACTACAAATAAATACGCAATAGCGTATAACTATTAATTAACCCATTATCACTATTAATTACTTAATTATCCTGTCAAACCTTGACTAAATATATTACAATTTACCTACCTATTGTAAATATGAATACCTATATAATATATTGGATTCATAATATATTACGGTCACCATATATTTAACGATATGGTTATTTACCTATTAAGACTTACACTGACTTTTAATTTTAGTCAATTAGCCTAAAAAGAAAAGTCTGATGTAGTTGAGAAGTTTATTGCAGCCTCAAATTTGCTTGAAGGAAGTAGGTATCTACCTACCTATCACATTTAAACATAAACAAATGAAATGCTTATACGCATAGCTTCAAACTTATAAAACGAAATTGTTGGGTCGAGAGAATCTAATCCTACTAATATCACAAATATCGAGTGTGGAAGGTTAGATAGATACCTAGATAACTGAATGGGTAAATAGACGTTTAAAATCTTTTACGCAAAGACGGTTTAACGGGTTTTTAACTAATTCGGCACACAAATACTTTAATAAACAGAAAATCGTCATCCCATTTTAGTAGTCCACGTGAGCGAAGCTGCGGGCAAAAGCTAGTAACAAAATAAAAATTGTACAATAGTTTAATTTGATCCAATAGAGCAAGGTGAATTTACAAAATGCTAAGTTATATTTAATTAAGATGAAAACATGAAATGCAAGATCATAAAATGTACAATTAAACTTAATCTCTAATCACGTTCCTTACAGTTTACCTTCACATTTATAAAGGTCAATAAACACTACATTCTCGTTTTATTTACATCAATGAGAGATTTCCTATTCATATTGTTTTCTTCTAAGTTTCACTGGGTGTTAGACGTGATACTAGTTTTTTTATAAGTAGCGACTATCACATATGGACAACTACAATCAACCCCTCTTATGGCCCGGTGAGTCCCCCGGAAGGAAGACTCCTCGATCTTTTTTTTGCGGCCCGTGATTCTTCCTAGAACTAGTAATTTCTTATCAATCGATCATTTCGTGTCTTTATTTTGCACGTCAAAATTAGGTCCGATTTTTTCACCGTTTCTTTGACAACCGTTTCTTTTTTCACCGTCGAATTTCAGCGACTACTTCCAAATGTGGCTAACAATATTTCAGGTGGCTATTATATGATCCGCATTGTCAAATGGGTGCCGACCACTGATCTAAGCCATTCTTACCCTGAAAATCACCCAACCATGGTTCAGTCATATTTTTATGCCGATGCGAATAACCTGGAACCACTTACCATTCTGGCAAATATATCCAAAATATTTAGAAACAGACAGACAGATATATAAAAACATGGTCGTAAGCAGGCTCAGTGAGCACAGATTGGGGCGCGGTGAGTTATTGGTCCCTCAGGACCCTCTTCGCAGATAATGCCGATCCACGAGTGAACTGAGTGAATGAACGGGAGGAATAGATAGAAGTAGATCTTCGAAATGTACGATTCTGGTTTGAAGGGTATCTTTTGTTGTATCCAAAAGGAGCTTAGACCATAATTTTCTTACCTATAAACGGGTAAATGCTTGTTTTATAGAAAATGAAAACCTCTAGAAAATAGACTTAAAAAGTTTTATCATTATTTTTTTTCAAACAATTAACACACATTTCCCCTTTAAAAAATATTTTGTTAGCCATAAGGTAGGTACTTACAAGCCTTCCTTAGGAATGGGCAGCTATGTCTGCACAATATCTTTAAAGTACATAAACATAACTTATATACAAATATTTTAAAATAAATCAAATAATAGAAATAATAATCCAATAATAGAATTGGGACAGTAATTTGGATGCGGTTTTTTATATTTAATTTTAAAATATAACTATGTAGTTTTTTACCTTATTTAACTTATATTAATTGTAAATTATATTTTTTATTTTAATTGTCCCTGTTATGTTAATAAATTTACATAAAATTAAATAAAATAAAAAAATATATTAATAATATTTTTAGCAATACGTTTTAAACACTTCTATTCTTCATCAACCTGTTTTATTTAAGTCAGAGTTGTTAGCGGCAACAATCAGACACTGTGTGATATATTAACCCTGTGGGAGCTCTCCACATTGTCATAGTGTCAACAATAGATTACTGCCCTCCTGTCAGTGTTAATACGGTTAGTTAATTATTTTTGTCATTATGTACCTTAATTAATTAACATAATAAAGGCTTCCAATATGTACGTATAATTGTAAAGCATAGAAATTTGTAAAGATTTTATATAATTTACCTTATCTGTATAAGATACCTATCTTACCTGACGAATATTCGAAAGGATGAAACATTTGTGTAAAATTGTAAATAAAAAAATACTCAAAATAATTAAATAGATTTTTTATGACTAAAATTAAAAATAGCAAAAGTTTTATAAGAACTTGAAATAGTCGTAATAAACAGGCATTTAATTGCTAAAAAAAAGTTTTTTTTGGCTTTCTAAAATTGGTTTAGGATTTTATTGGACTTCAGTATTGTGATTAAAACATAGAATAAAAATAAAGCAACAGTGTTGGTGCTCACCTTTCCTTTTCTTAGCCGCGACTCACCTTAGACCTGTTCTTGGACATAACGGCCAGCGTTATAAAAATCTTGAATTTCTATTTTCAATACATTTTCTACATATATGTATTACTCTGTACTTTTGTACATTGAAATACAAAAAACTTAACTTTAGTAAATATCAGTCATAGATTACTCATGACTTTTAAGCCCAGACTAGACAACCAAAAGTGACCGCAGGACTATCTTAACGAAATGGCTGTTGCCAACTGAATTAGATGTGTCGTTATTAATTAATTAACGAGCTAACTAGCCTACAATAGAACACAGGGGCCGCATTATCTTATGACGCAACTTGCGACAGATTTATGACC
Source organism: Urbanus proteus proteus (assembly GCA_018251915.1). Classification (NCBI taxonomy): domain Eukaryota; kingdom Metazoa; phylum Arthropoda; class Insecta; order Lepidoptera; family Hesperiidae; genus Urbanus; species Urbanus proteus. Next base: position 27,846 of record DWPV01000349.1, on the reverse strand, counting down.
GCTATTATCGCACAGCCCTTCTGTGAGTCGTAGGAAATAATTGTCTTCCTAGTTAGATATTTGTGCAAAGAGAAGAAAAGGTGACAGAAACTGCCAATGACGATGAAACTGACGAAACTTTCATTACGGGCTTCCGGTAATGTGTTTCAAGTTCTTACGATTCCACTTCAGTCTTCGAACATTCAAGCTTCAGGTAAATTATGTATTACACCTTTGTTATTACTTTTCTAGTGTACCTGTAGTTCTGGAACCAGAATAGGGCTACGTTATTCCCTGCCTGTTGTAACAGGCGACTAAAAGGGGACTCCGGGGTTGCGAGCGACTAGAGCGGGACCTACCACCGCCGGTCCAGCGGCCCCGGGAAGGAAAGAGGAGTCCGCATGGCGTTCCTTGTTGAGACCGCGGAGCCTCTTTGCAGCGCCGAGGATGAGAATATTATGATTTTAGGCTCTATGTACAATCAATACTTACAGAAACTAACCAACATAAAAATAATTATACTTAGATTTATCTAAAAGGCTGCAATGTCCTAATCTGTCTCTCCTAACGAATTTGTCTTGCAGCACAGTTATGACATCGTAAATTTTCATCTCAAGCCAGTTGAGACAAATCATTTAAATCTGAGATTCTATGTAAGTAGCCACAATAGTAACTAACTTGCAGAGCCTTTGTTTAATCTCTACTCTATGCCCTCGGAGATAGTATGACATAATTAAATTCATACTAAGCTATTTGTTTTCATTTCTATCTCGAGCTCTCCCACATTGAATATTTGGGTGCGTTTGTAGTGAAACAGATACCGGCTGACAGACTTAGCTGAGGTTGGTCACAAATACTTTGCTATCCTTGAGGACTAAGTTGGAACGCCTTGGATGTATGTCTTCTTGACCTTTTAAACCAGAACATATCAGCGCTTAACACTGCTAGTTTTATAGACAACCTTATTTTAATATTAAATAACCAACCTCGTAGACACGAGAGTTCAGATGGAAGGTGTAACGTCTCTCCTGAATATCTTTTAAACCAATTCTGTAGATGTAGGTATAGTTTGAAATTTAACCTTACAAAAAGCAATGTGTACCGTAATACCCGAAACATTTATTACCTTTATGGGTAAAAATAACACGGTACATTTGGAGTGGAGCAAAAAGTGACCAAGCCCCAAATTCTCCTTACGACAACGTCGTACTTAAAACATTGCACGCACCGGGCGTGACGCGTGGGTTAATTTTATGCTACATTAATACCGAAGGGTTGGAGCCACTTTTTAATAGGGTTAGTTATGGCGCGAGGTCTCGCAGACCCCTCTCGCATTCTCAGGGTTAACAATGCGTTATGGTCGGATTTGGCAGGATTATACTGTTGTAACCAAGTCCCTTGTTTGTTTGTAGTGATAATTGTTGGCTGTTTGCGTTTTATAATCTAGTTTTGGGGTAAATGATGGTTCCGGCATCAGAGATGCTGCATGTCAAGGAAAACAATTACGTGCTAAATGCGAATATTATTTACGGTTTTTATTGAAGATTTATATTTGGAATTGTTATAGGTGTATTTTAGTATTTGCCTAAGAAAATTCCGTTCATATAAAGAGTCACAAGTATTATAGCAACATAAATACATAGCATAATTGTGCACGATTTAAAATATTGTTTGTTAATTAAAATATAGATATCATCAATTTGCAACAGGATACAGGTATTTCTCACGTACATCTTAAATAGGTAAAAAATGTGTAATCCTTATAAATCTTAAAACAGAAATTAAATAAATTACTTTATTTGCTTGACTTAAGCTTAAATATGTACATAAAATAGCAATGCTAATATAAGCACCAATACAAATAAAATACATTGATCAAATAAAACTTTTTGCGAGGGGACTTTTTATACCGAGTGAAATCTCAGCGGTTGGGTGGAGGAAAAAAGTGCGAAAAAAACACCGCTTTGCATAATTAATATATTAATTAGCAGTTATAATTTATTTGTACGACATAGGAAACCGTGAAATAAGTTTTTTTTAATTACAAAAAATCGCGGGTCACATTTTTTATAAGTCTCCCACGGTGTTACATGTTTTTGACCAAATTAATCCATTAGTTTCGTTTGACATGAAATAATGTTTAAATTGAATTAATTGCTATTTTAAGCATCACATTAATTTATTTATATTATTGAATGATAAAATATATGCCCAAAATTTTAGCATAAATTCCATACTGACACCAACCATTTTTATATTAATTGTTATTGATTAATATCCATAATAATATACTGTAAAATAAATAAAATATTATTCGTATTTATTACAAAAAGTCAATAACTTAAAAGTTGTAAATAACCGTACCTACGTATTTTACTATTAGTAATAAATCAGAATATACATATTAGAAGAATATTTTCACTACACCCACTAAAGGTACCCACATAATATGGCATTTTAAATATAGTGCCTGATAATCCAAGAAAAAGGTAGAAGGAACGCGTTTTTTATTGTAAAAATACCTATGGATATCAAATCAAATCTAAATATATTACATTAAGTTAAATATGTTATACAGTAAAAACAAAAATCCCCAGCGCTCAAAAACAATTGATTGAAAAAGCTGTGATTTTTAGACTTTTCAACCTTTTCTTGGACTTTCACTACAATCCGGTACCTACAAAGTAGGTACGTCTATTTTGTACTTCGTCGGTACAATTATTTTTAACATAAGAAACATTGTGTTTATCATTTGGGCTGTAACTGATATTTGTAGATTTTCTTATCCAAATTAGTCCCAAGGGTAGCATTAAGGTGACATACTAACTAATAACCCTAAAACTATTAAATATATTGACGGAATATAAGACAGTCTCGTGTGTCCAATTTCTGGAAAAGGTTGAAAGGTGATATAGAAATTACCTAAAACAAAGACTTGATAAAATCAGACTTATGATAAACAATTAGGTATGTATACAAATAGAAATTTTTAAAAATGCCGTTTTAGTTGAACCAAATATTAAATAGTAGGTACTGAACCCAGAAAAACTTTAGAAGTTAAGGCTTATCCTTCATATTCTATTGAAAGGTGTTAGAACCAATCTCAGGAAATACGACAGTCATACTTATTATAAGCGTGACACAGTTCTTCCGTTTTGGGTTGAAAGGTGTGGATCTCAGAGAAGTGGCAACGCATTACTTGACTTCAGGTAGCTTAGTCTATATAACCTTAAAACATTAATTAATTAGTGCAAGACTTTTTATGTCTGGGGTCCATTTACGCGCAGTTATTCTCATGATGTATTTTTACTGCCAATTGATACCTATCTATAGGTAATTAATGACATATCTTAGATAGAATTAGAGACCTTCCCTGAAGAATCTCTGAAGATTAACTGTGTACTTCATTATTTTTTAAGTAATTCATCTATCCATCTCAAAGTATGCAAATGGCTAAACACACCTGCTTATTCTCCCCTGTTCCTTCCCTGTACAACTACAACCAAACAATATCCTAAAGTAATCAAACATCTGCAGCATCAAAATACCACTTGAGGCGCAACTATCCAAAACCCTGGAGAGCCATCAAGTTCCGAACTTGCCAATAACCGCTAAATTACAGGACATATTGGCGCGAAATCACACTAGTCTCCCGTGACCAATCGCGGTAAAGGGTGAGAGGGGAGCTATGAAAAGTAAACATCCAAAAAAACCGTGTCGAATTTGACAAATGCATGTTTTGGGGCACGCGGCGTAAGATTCGATGCGGTCGGCGCGTGCGCAAGATGTGAGCAATTGTACTGTTATGGGGATCGTGAGCAAACAGATTTTTCTATGCTCATTGTTGAAAGTGATATGGCTTGGTATTTGGTAAATGCTACGTTCATTTCTGCCTGCTGTGTAGCATTGTAGTGATCGTACTGACTGTTGTTGCGTTTCAAGTTTGTTTATGTAGAGCTTTACCTATTAAAATATGTATTTAATTTATACTTTTTCATTCATTCATACTTTTTCATATTCATTAAGATGACTGTTTTTACATACCTACCTATAGGTGTTTACTGTTGGTAATATTGAATTGCCCAGTTTAAAATCTAAAAAAAAATGCTTAATATAACCTGCTTAACTAGCTTAACATTTAATAAATAAAATTATAGAGGAAATTCTTTTTTAGATATATACCCGTACAAAAATCTCCAAGACATTTGATAATGAACTTTATTAGAGCAGAACATAATTACCTATTTATATTAATCTTTAATGGCAGCATTATACCTCACCACTCATTTTTTTAATAGGTAAACAAAGACAACAATAAAATAGTAATAATTCGTTAATTAAAGTCACAGATATGCTAATAAAGAAAATATTAATTTGAAAATATGTAAATTATTCTATCACGATCATAATCAACAATTCGCAATAATGAATTATAAAATTTTAATGTACTCTACAATGTTGGTCTCTAATATTTTTCTCCAACCCTTATCAAGCTTTTAACTTTAGTAACAAAACAACTACCCACGGTTACCAATTACACACACAGACGGCGGTTAGGACTTTATTATTTTATCTGAGACTCCCCGCGGGCGTGTGAGGAAATGACCCTTGAAATTGACTCGCCAGTCTCCGGTCTCACCTTGCAGATTTGAGTAATCGGCCTTATTACAACGGATTTAGCGTTTGTCACTTAATAATGACAATGTTGCTTTCAAAAATTGTACGCTAAATTATTAGCTATTTAGAATATTTTGGGAAAGTAATAATTCTCTCTTTTTAACTTTTTATTTCTTTAATATCATGTATGAATAAGTCATTTGATAAAAAGTGATTAGGCATTTCACCTCAGATAAATAAAATAGGTAGATTACTCACCGCCTTGTATTTGAGTGATGCCAAAAAACTACGCTACTTTCATGTATTTATTACACTTTTATAACCCGACCATTTTAAAAATGGCTACATTTTGGTTAGGAATGATAGATCTACCTACTTTATTTATCTGAGCATTTCACAAACAGTTTTCTTTTCAATCATTTTGCCTTACAAACATTAATTAGAACATTAAATTAATTCAAAACAAATATATGTATATGTATTGTAAAAATACATAGAAATGAAACTGTAAGGCAGTGAATTACAAGGCAAGTTATAGCTCTAACATCTTTAAAATTTAGCTAAATAAAATCTAAACTGTTAAAATCAAACTAAATCACGATGTAATAGGTTTACAGATTGCCAATAATTCCATTTTAAAACTGAGGGTAGAGGTGGATTTGTTGTTCTATCCCAGCCTTCCCCTCGGCTCGCCCTTTATTGATGCGCTTTTGACTAGTTGTGATTCTCGTTTATTAGCCCATTTAGCTTTTGTTTGTGTTCTTGTTAAGTTGGGGATTTATTTTGATTTTTGGGTTTTAGTAAGTGTTTTGTTTTTGGTTGCGAATGAGGGTGTAGAGATTTTTAAGTTTAAGAAGGCTTTTTGAAAATAGGTTTTATAACTGTAACTAACAAAATTTTCTGTCTTTCTTCAGGTATATCGTAAAAGGTGACTTAAGGGCATAATTAAGGGGATACGCATCTTATGTAACATTAATACCCATTGTTCTTAACAGGCAAAATACCCCCCAATCTGAACCCTAATCTGAATTAGTAAAATGATCAGCAAATTGTTTTTAGTGCTTATTATGGGCTATAGACATTAACTCCAAAAAGTTAAGGAAATGGAAGTTTCTGTAAATTTTATTGTTAATTTAATGGACTTCAGCCATAAAATTTACAATTCAAGGCTATTTTTATGAAAGTATACTTATATGTATTAATTTTACGGCACATTAATTTTCAAAAATATTGTTACACCGTTCTCATAATACATCATGTAATAAGAACATTATAACACACTCTACCTAATCTACTAAAACAATACCACCATAGATAAATATATTGTGAAAAAAGTTGTACCTCCTTCAGGTAGGTACATTACGCAATATTACGCAAGTACCTAATCTTAAATTAAAAATGAGTAAATTAACTACCCGAACATACAACTGATAAAAACAATTCAACATTACAGATCATAGACAATAGCTTGCAGCGATTTAAACCAGAGACAATTCAGATAAGCTTTTTCAGTTCACCGTCGGGCCAGTGAAGAATGAAATTGATTTGACTTGCTCAGACTTCGATAGACAGTTCGTTAGCCTGTAAATAGCAATTGTTTTTACTCAGCCAGAACTAGTTACGAAAATATAATTCACTGACAATGTCAATTGTCACCTCGGAACGTAAAAAATATCGAAATTAATGTATGCGCCTTTATATTTCATTTAATAGATTGGCATCTGACCGAGATATGCACAGGAGCCGAGAGATATTTTAAAATAGTAGCAACATTTTTTTTTTAATTAAGCATTTTTTTATTCGAACATCCCTTGTCATTTTAACTTTAAGGTTTAACAATAAGTCCATAATATCGCGTTTATTGCGATTATTTCAACGGAGTGTTGTCAGGTATGTATTGAATTTTAATAGTGATGGGCTAATTATCGATATTTCAGTATAGCATCCAAGACTTTATTTTATATTCTAGTTTTTGCTATTATGCTTAATTTATTTATCTTTTAAAACGCCAAGTTAGGATGATAAACTTGTAATAAAAGTCTAATTCTTTTCTCATAAATCAAAATAACAAACAAGTAATTATAGAAACTGAAAAATAAAATTTATTACTATCGGTACAAATAGTACCCGTACTACGGAATTATTTTTGCATATAAAACTGTCAAATTAGAATCAATATTTTTACTTTTATACTAAACATTAATATTTGTATTTTTGTTATTATATTTAACAATACACTCATTTTACCGTTTAAAATGTCAAATTAGGTACATAACATTGTAATAAGTGTCATAATCTTTTCTCATAAATCAAAATAACGAACAGGTAATTATAGACAAACAATCATAAACTATTATTATCGATACGATACAAATAGCACAATAGCACTAGTTCACCAGAATAATATATGGATTTCAATAAAGTAAAAATTTAAGCTTATAATAAATCGCCATAGCGCTGTAACATTATTATTTCATACTTACTTCGACTTTTATTTTTTTGTAAGTATTTTATTTGTTAATTATTAACACTAAATAATAAATAGGTAGGTAGGTATTATGTTTCTTTCCTGTTGTTGTTGTTGTTGTTGTTTGAGGTTATTAAAATTATAGTTATATTATATAAGCATAAGAATTATCGACAGGAATTTACATTTGTACGCATAACAATAAATCAAACCTTATTATTAAAAATCTACCTTTTGAACATTTTAAACTTGTATAGGCCTACTTATTATCCGTGTTGGACAATTATTTCTGAATTATTGCTAACAATAAACTAAGAAGTGTTAATATAACATTCACTCATTTCTATCATAATAGACTTACGACTTAAATCATTTAAGGTCATTGACTCAGTGGGACCGCGGACACATTTTATAGTCTGTGATAAAACAACTAATTGTTGGTCGATACTGCTAATGGCGGCAGATAAAGATGGCCGCCGCATGTAAACATGAGAATTAATCAGTAATGATTCAATTTGCCGTTGTGATTTAAAGCTCTTCGCTCTGTTTTTATTGCAAATTTAGATATCAGCTTTCATGTAGTGGTAATATTTTGTTAAATGTAATGTTCCATTTTCTGGGTAATTAATTTACGTTTTAATATAAGGACCTACCCATTGAACAGGGTTTTTAACTAAAAATACAAGAGAAAAATCGATAAATAGGAATAGAAAATATTAATTAATATTAAGAGTAAGTTTAAAGTATACGCTATAATAAGTGTGTGCCGTAAAAACGTTGCTCTAAAAATATTGAATGTTAGGACATTGAGATATTATGTATAAGTAGGTACCTATTTGAGTATGTACTATGTACATAGTATCTCGATGGTTAGGACTTGGCCTTTCTCCAGGTGCCTTAGTATAACGAGTAATTCCTCATCCATTTCTTTGTTTAGATATAAAATAACTTGCAACTAATATAAGATTTTCATAGCGTTATTTTAAAGCGACTTTTAAAAATCGCTAAAATGTATCCTGACATTTCTTTGCTATCACTTTGCAAAATATCTTTTAAGAAAAATCTATCTATTGTCACAAAAGTGAATGAAGCATAAAAACATAAGTCAACGACTTTATCAGAAATAACTGTGAGTCTACTTAATAATTATGTGTAAAAATAATGATTGATGCATCAATCTAAATTAAAATCTCGTGAAGAATTGTTAATAACAATAAACACCTTTATTAATTATCTATGCGTCAGGCGAGCGTCATATTTTTCCAACAATTAAAACAAAAAATAAAAAGGAACAGTTAACTAGATACGACTCTACCATTCTTACAGTGTGAGGGTTGATCAGATGTATATCAATACAATACACCTTATTCACAATCCTTAAACGTACTGTATAATCAGTTCCAAAACTCCGTCTACATAAATCAAATCAGAAAACTATTGATATTTCTATTATGCTGATAAAAAATGAATAGCCGGAGCACAAAGCGGGGTGGTCATACGTCATCTACAAAACATTTAACATCCTAATTTCGTGGGTAACACCTCAGCGCTAGGGCCGACAAAGGAGTCGATAAAATCTCGCTATCGACTTCGACGAGCGACGCGCGCGCAGCGGGCGACCTGCCCGGACAACTAATAACTTACATTTGGATTACGCTCGTTAGGCTCTTCGCACCTTGCCCGCCGTTTATTTTTTATTAATACAAAATTTATTCAAACGAGCCCCGAGGTGACCGAGGCCGAATTTCGGGAATAATGCCTCAATATTAAGACGATAACTTATGACTAGGATAAGTGTGTCGACTCGCGACACACGAATGCCGACCCGTTACTCATTTCATAATATGATTATTTATTTAGATATCTCAAAGCCTCGATAGCTCGGAGTCAACATGTTGTTCGTAACAGTTTTATTATTGGATTAGAATCGAAGTAACAGCATGAATATTGCAGCCTTGATGGTTGATTAAGACATTATAAGATAGCCGGCGAGGCGAGATTGAAAAGCTTTCAGAGCTTTATAGATTTTGACAGCGGTCACGCGCAAATAATTCAAATGGTGCAACAGTCAACTGACAGGCGATTGTTTAATAGTATCAAAGATTCAACCGCGTTGAGATATTTGATTATTCGGTTAGAATAGAGCGGCGACATCAATGATCTTAATTATGATACCTATTCAGCGTAATTAAAAACGACGTCGAAATTATGATAAGGGATTGTGTTATTAATGACGAAATTGTTAATCCACGTTGGCAATGAGTTTTGTGTGAAATTAAGTAGGTATGTTTAATTTCACGCTCATTTATTAATTTTCATATAGACATACCTTTGACATATTATGTTTGTCCTATGCATAAGTATCTTAAATTGTGTAATCCTAATTATTATAAATGCGAAAGTCGGATTATTTAAGGAAAAAACGTACTACTCCCGAGGGATAGAAAAGTAACTAACGTAAAAAGTAAGTAGTAAACTAGTATTCTTATATTGCCATAAATAATTATTTTTGGAATCGATGAGTAACGTGCCAAATTGCCCGAGATGACACGTCCCTAATGTTATTACCTTAATCTTTGATTGACACTTCAATTAATAACTCTATGAATTTTATATCTAGCCATTATTAGTAAAGAAACCACATAAAGAAACCGATGATGGGTAGGTTTTCATCATATCAAGCTGTCAAGCTAATTTGGCAATGTAGACACTACATTATTTAAATCTACTTAAAATTTAATAGTAGGTATTTTTTATAACAATGGCAATAATGAAAGTAGCAAACGAGCATGCAGTCCATCTGATGGTAAATAGCCACTGCCGCCCATGGACATCAGTAATCTACCTCTGATAGGATCACAATCATACTTCAGACTGGTTATAGGTGCGTTGCTACATCTTAGGTCAAAGTTGGAACATCTTGAATAAGTGTTTTATTGGTGCCGCCGGAGTCAAACCACAAAGGGCTCTATCGATTTTTAAATTAAAATAATATTATATTAAAAATACTTATAATGAGATGTATATACTTATATGTATATGTATGTGCTTACTATGTAATGTATAGTACCTACATAAAAACAATTATTTAATCTGTATTTATGTAGACAACATAAAAACCGGGTTTAAACTAAGATTCTAGATCGACTACTAATCTATATTTTATCGATTCCATTGACGTTTAATTGTCGATTGCCGTCATTTCGCAGTCGTTTCCCATTTTCTGATACGATCTCGGATTGCACGTAATAAAACAATCAATTAAAACTCATTCGTGATACAGCGCTACTGGAAATTGACTTTGGATAAAGATTTTTATGTTGATAACTCGTTTATAGAGGTCACGCGACCAGTTTTTGGATTGGTATTGATGTCTGTTGAACATGACGATGATGGTGTGGTTACATGGATACGCGAATGTTTGTTTGTCCCATTTTTACGTCTCAATCAATCAAATGAAACCTATTTAATAATTTTATCAGCCCATCTGTTAAAATTATTAAATAGGTTTCGTGTTTAATAAATAGGTTTCATATGTGCTGCAGGAGAAGATTTAGATAGGTATAGTAATATCCCAGCCTAAGAAATAATACAGATATCGAGTTTAAACACTTTTTACAGATGACGATGATTATTAATAACAAGTATATGCATTTTAAATAATCAATATTAATTTGTTATATGTATTTTGAATCAAACAAGGTACGATGATAGGCCTATGCACAGCGACAATTAAAAATATCTTCATAATAAAGACGCTTTCTGCACTCATAGCACTGGGAGTAGGATTATCTCCTGTGTCATGGGTGCCATGTACGTACACACAAAGACAAATACTCAAACAAAATCAAACACTCAAAGACACCCAGATCCAGAACAGAAATCTAAATTCATTATTCAGATGTCTCCCTGACCGGGAATCGAACCCGAGACCTGGTATGGTGATCACTCCGCCACGGGGGTCGCCATTATAGAAGATTATAATATTAAAATCATACCTAGATAAATCAGGGTAGATTTTTAGGAAGTATTCTTTTCACACTTTTTTTTACTTTTGAAGACTTGAAATACGATTATTTCTATTGTTTAATTACGCGAAAGATAAGTAGAAATAATGTTGCTGCCGGGTCAAAAATTCTTAGGTAGGTATATAAATAGTCATATAACACGAGATAAAATTCCTATAAGAAAATATGAATACAATTTACATAATAAGACATTATATTACACAATTTTACATAAACATTCACCGCACAAAAGAGAATTAATTAATTTGGCCATGTTTTACGAAATATTTTTTAATTTGCGTTGTTATGAGGTAATAAATATTCTTCTACTATGATACTTAAAATCAACGAAATATGATATTTAACAGTTATATTATCTTGTTAGAATAGAGCTATGTTGAATCTTTATAAGTTAATTGTATTCAAGGTGGTAGAGCCGTTTGTGGCTCGACTCCGGTGGCACCAACGCCACACCTATTTCTGTTTCATAACAGCAGTGTTCAGCGCTTCTGTGTTCTGGTTTGAAGGGTGAAATAAGGGAGACATACTTTCGAGTCGTTCCAACTTGATTCTTAGACGTACCTATGTCTGTCATGTCTGGGCTCGATCTCAAGTCTCAAAATGAAAAACGTAGGTATACTATGGCATTTAGTAAGCATTGCAAGTCACAATTTACATTAAAAAGAAATAATTTAAATATAGAGTCTGTGCGAGCGATAATTATTATTATTATGGACAGAGACCGCCCCTAGAACTAAGATAAAATGCCTCGGATAAGTATGTCTCTCTTACCGCACCCTTCAGACCAGAACACAGTAGTGCTTAACACTACTGTTATAAGGCAGAAATAGAAGTGGAGGTGGTGCCGCCGGAGTCGAACTACATGGAGTCTACGAACTACACTTTTTACTACCTTCTACCATCTTCAGACAAATAGACAATTCAATAAGACAAATTAAAAACAGTGGTTTTAAACAATTGCTAAATTGAAAACGACAAATCGGTAACAACTTTCGCGTTAAAACAATCGATAACCGTTGCGGTTGGTAAATCTGTTTTCTGTTTTTTTGTACACCCGGTCGTGACTAAGATGCAGTTTTTGTCTGTTTATTTCATTTATCAAATGCAAGCATTATTTGTTTACCTTCGAAAGTATAGATTGCAGTTTATAAGTACCTACCTAATCGGCGCGGCTAAATTGCTTAAAATCAGTATTAGGGTTGAGCAATTATAGGTACTTAATATAAGATCATTTTAAAAGAGTTTTGTTATAGAAGCAGAAAAATAAAATGCACCTCATAATAATTCTAATTCTGACGATAAATAGGTAAACCTCAGCCTCTCCAGATTGTATAATAATTTTATACATTACATAGACTTAAACACAGCAGTATTTAATACTGTTGTTATAAGACAGTAGGTAGGTAGGTATATGTGGCGGTGGTGCCTCCAATTCAAACCAGAATCTACCTTTAGAAATTACTGCTAAGAAGTAGATTTAATTATGTAACCGTATACGCTGCTAATCTTATTGATCAAATAAATTATTTGGTTTATAGATATTTCATTCCATTAGCTTTTTAAGATCGACTGCTGGACTGCTAATAGCCATTGGGGGACAGTGGGTGTTGATGGTACACAGGAAGACGCTGATGTCCATCTCAAGGATGTTGTCCCTAAATCTTCTAATTGTTAAATCTCTATTGCGTCAATAGAGTCAATGAAAAGTGCGCCATTTTAATTTATTTATCATTAATAAAATACTTATTTCATATTTATTCTTACTATGCCTATTAGAAACTCTAAAATATAATTTTATATTTATACATTTAATATCCGTGCAATAAAAAATATTAATGAAACGATATTTATAATACTACTTCTACAATTTTATTTTATTTTTACAATTTCCCGTTTTAATCCAATCTTCTTATGTCACTTAAAAACAAAAATAATAAAATACACAAATTATAAAATAATCAATCCGGACAAATAAGTATCCGAATATCCAAATACCTATCCGACGGACAAAATTACGGAAAATTGAAAACCGAAAAGTTTTCTATTGATCGAATTTAGTAACATTTGTAGAATGTTGGTAATGAAAAATACTTATTTAACATACGGTTCTTAGATTACATGTAGGTACCTATTATATTTGAGTTATTTGTGATGTATAATGTATGATTATACAGGTATTTTTAAAATTCCTTCGTTATGCACCTACATTTATGTAGCCCACATTATACGTAATAATATTTTATTAGGTACCTACTACTTTTTATTAATTTGCAAATTTAAAGTAGGAACTTATCTATATTTAAATATTCTTACCTATGCCACTTCCACAATTAAAACAAATATAACACAATTAATGTCGTATATATAAAAAAACCTATATTAATTGCAAAATCCAACCGCAATGCTTTAAAGATGAGGTAATGATCAACCGCAATGGTTTAAGGAGATGATATGTAGAGATACCTGCCAAGCAATTATTATACCTGAGTACTGTAAATTAATTATGTAGAGCCAATTTTTTGTTTTATTTTTACTGGTAATCTAATAAGATTTTTTTATTTTACTAAAAATAGGAATCGGGTAATTAGTCTATTGATTGTTTAAGAATGCAGCCTACTCACATCAGTAGTCTAAAAAATTCTAAATGAATACAGCAGCGTTAATTACTGCGTAATTGAGTCAAAAACAAAACAATAAAACGGTTGGGTTCTGCAGTAAAGTAACAATCTTAAAGTTATATTGCCTACCTTTGCTGCTGCCACCGTCTTCATTGGAGTCCTCACTGGGCGGTCCATGGGGCGCGCGCGTCGGCATCGGATGGGGGAGCCGAGGCCTCGCGAGGAACGGCGGTGGGACTCCGAAGAAGGGCAGGAAGGGAGGCCACGCAGGCCTCGGGGCGAGGCCGGCCGCCGCCGCCGCGTACAGCTGCAGCGGCGCCGGGAGCCCGCCCTCCAACACCATACTGCCCCGACTCGATATTTTGACTATCGACACCGCGCAACACTCATCCTTAAGTCATAAGTACAGTCGCCACCAGAAACTAAATCCAACCTTTTTTATTTTATTTTGTCTTTTTGCGTGTTTTTTTTAAGTCAACACAGTTTCGATACACACACGTCACAGTACTCCCGGGAGGTGTGCTCGCGCGGCTCGCCGGGCCCGGCACTGAGATGGCGAACGCGAGGCGGGGCCTTCACCCCCCTACCCCCCACCAACACACAAATTAATTCCCCGCCTCTTTCATATTATAGATTTATTCCTCCGACAGTACAACGTACTACTCCGCTAAACAATATTAAACCTTATGTGCCGCGATTACAGATGGGTATTGAATAGAGGGTGATAAATTAAGGCTCGCCATACGCGGGACGACCGGTTTCGTAAGTGACGGTCGCTTGTGGAGCGAAAACGACTTTGTTACTTGTATGTAGAGTTGGTTTTAAGGTGGCTAAGGATAGTTTTAAGGCGTTTTCAATATGTTTAGCGTTTCTACGGGGGTCGTCATAATCTTTTTTAGCCGCATGGCGCGTCGGAGACATATACAGAGAATTGGTAAGAAGTTATGTTATAGATTGTTACGGGCGATGCGTTTCGTAAGCCGTTTGTTACCTACGCCCGTAACACATAGTAATGTAAACATAAATTGACAAATCTAATATTGAAATCGATTTTAGAGTTACGGTTTGTTTATAGGAAATAAATATAACGGATGATGAAATAACTTTGAATGTTGTTTTTGATATTAGATTTTATTTATTATACTGAGCTACGTTTTTGTAGAGTTGATTTGTGATAACTTAAGAATAATTTAAATATGCAGATTTTTGAATAATGTTTTTCTATAAAAAATAAATAGGCATTACTAATGCAAAAATAAATAGCAGGAAACAGATAGTTTTAAATTAAAGAAAAACCATTTGTTGCCACACAAAAAAAACATCAATTAAATCGAAAATATTGTGAGTTGGCGTGATGAATAGAACAATGTAATAATTTTCGTATCGTTAATTTGACAGGTAATCAGCGGCTGATCTAACGGCTCTAGATAGAGCCGATGATTAGGGGCACAATAGAGCATTGCGTAAAACTAGATTATGTTGGTCGCGCCGCCTAATGACGGACAAACAATCAATCATACGAAATTAACACGTTTCAGATTATATTTTTGACAGTGATGAATCATAAGCGACCGAAAGGCAATCAATTTCACAACCGATTCCTTATTCCATTAAACAAAAAAGGTAATAACCTAATTGACATAAATAATAATAAAATATGTCAAGACAGCGTAACGACCCGTCGGACGCGACGTGACAGCTCTATCAGAAATCTCGCACTGACTGTACTTCGCGCCGCCCTACAGTCTCTGTGAAAGCCGCTTCGGGCTGTAATTGGCCGGAACCGGGGGGAGGGGGGAGTGGGCGGGGCGTTACAAGGGGTGTTCGGAAAGCTTAGTGTTGCATGAATTTAATTAGTGTGAGGAGCACCTCGGGCGCATTAGGAGCTGCGATGGGCGAAGCAATAAAAGATATAAAGGAATGAGTATAAATTAAAAGTTAAATAGAGAGCCGCGTGTGCGAGGGGGAGGCTGGAGGTTGTATAGCTCCATCCCTTTCGCACGCTGGATGAGCGGCCGTAATTGTTTGACGATCTTATTAGTATCAGTTAAATGTCGCGCTCTTTTTCTCGGGCGAATTTAATTACATTTTAATTAGGACGCCTTAATGACTCTTTCAGGATTGACTTTTGCTTTCTGTTTTCAGGAGTCGTTCGCGATTATGGCTTCTCGTTCATTGATTGTTCAACTTTATTAGTTTTCGCAGTTTCCTTCTAAGTCTAGAATATGGCGCTGAAATCATAATCTATGGTTATATCAGTTCGTATATTAACTCTACCTTCTAATCATTTCTAAAACGACATCTAGGTACTTACTCTACCTTATCTATAAGATACACATAAGATAGGTTATGAAAAATTTACTTGTTTAGCAATTTATAACAATATCGATTTTAGACGGAGATGTTCAAGATGTTCAAGAGATGTTGTAGGTACCTACCTACTACCTATCTATTAACTAATACCTGCCTATAACTAAGTAATTTTTATTAACCTATACCTATAACTTAAACCTAGGTATAGATACGTACAGGTACTAACTTTATTTTTAAAAGGAAAATCGCAACTGACTCTACACGCATGTAGGTACCTATGTTATATGCTACTGAGCAATCTACCTGTGGATTAAAATTTTTCACGAAAATATATATTGAAGGTTTAAAAAATTCTAGGTAGGATAGGTAAATTGGCAGTCAGAGAGAACAAGTAATAAAGATATTAAACATTTACTTTTGGTACTCTGTAATTGTAAATAAATAGATAGATACCTACTAAGAGATCTCTGCTTGGTAGATAGGATTTTCCTACCAACATAAGATATTTCAGCTATTTTTAAATCACAGCATATGGAATGCATTTGAAACGCCATGTGTCTCAGGCATGACACGAAAATGGTAAAATTGCCTTCTATCGATTGGTGCAATTTTATCTAACATTCGTTGCTTCTGTATGGTAACCGACCATAAAATACAAATAAGATCAATTTGAATGGTTTGTTCCCGATCTACTTTATCCAAAGTAACAAAAGGAAAATAAATAGACATGTACTCTTTTTCATTGGATCAATTCATTCATTCAAGTTCCTCCAAGATATTAGCAGAATGCACTTACTGATTTCTTTTGTGAATTTTGAGGATTATAATATTTCTTGCGAATCAATTACAAATATGACCAGTATTTTGAAAAAAAAAGGAATAAGAAATTTTGAAAAAAGATTCTATATTATCTGTTTGCCTATCCTCGATTTTCCCACTTCCTTTTCGCCGACTTTTCCGACTATATCCATGACCTGATTTTTTTAATAATTGCTGCTGATTATGGAAAGCCTGTTTGTGGTGTGCTGAGATTTGAATTGTGTCTGTGGCAGCTTCACGGTGTAACTTACACCAGAAAGATTTCTACTACATCACATCATCACCCGTATCACAGATACTATCTCTTACATACCTTAATATAAATATAATTTGTAAATTTCACTCTTATTTTCAGAATTTCAAAAATAAATTTTATTTATCATAACGAGCCACGTGTAACCAATCACGTTTAGTTTAGGTTGCTTCTGCTTGCTCAGAGCATCCATCTCGAATTCAGCTTAGATTCTAGCTTCACGTCCCTTTCTAACGTATATCAAATGTATCTCCATCCCTGTCTAGCACATTAGGCGGGCCACGCACGCTCCGACCGTTATTCCTCATTACCGCCGGCTTACGTACGTCGAGACGCGTTATTGTGCCGAGAATGGGCGCTTTAGTTGTTTTATTGATGCTACATCATTGGCGGCTTTAATATTATACACATAGCTTGGAACAGACATTGAAATAATAAATAAAATAGGTATCAATACCTACCTCTAGGTATACGATAACAATGTCCAATGTGAATCCCAAAAAGTTAACGGAATAGTTTCTATTTTATTTTTGTACCTAATGATTTTTATTTGACAACTATTCGCTTTTGACCTCGTTTACCAATTTTTAGATATATTTTTAATCAGATACTCATTCGTATGTACCTAAGCCTAGAAAAAATGAAGTTAGGTAGATACCATACAGTACCATACTCCACATCTACCTATACAAATAAATAAAATTGAAGTGTCTGTTTGTGATTTCAAAATAACATTTTTTTACTTAATGCATACGAAAGTATACACGATACCTATAACGAAAATGCAATTTAAAAAAAAAATTGTCTGTCTGTTTGACTGAGCTAATCTCCTAAACGGCTGGACCGATTTTGACGGAACTTTCACTGGAAGATAGCTGATGGTCTAAGGCGTAACATAGGCTACTTTAATTTTTGAAAAATCCACTAGCGCGCGCTCCACGCGCATGCGCGCGCCATTGCGGGAGAGCGGTATGTCATTTATGTTTAAATATATATTCCTTTTTACTTTTTAAACGCGGGTGAAACCGCGGTGTTCAGCTAGTAAAACATAAAACTTAAAACGCTTTCTACATTTATAGTCCCACAGTAGAATTTTCTCCTGTGTCGTGGGTGCCATGGACACATACATATACGTATACACAAACACCCAGACCCAGAACAGATATCTTAATTCATCATTAAGATGTTTGTTTTGCCAGGAATCGAACTTAGGACCATTGCGCGGAGGACCGGTATAGTCACCGTTCCGCCACGCGGGTCGTCATAGTCACACCTTGTAAAATACGAGTAAGGTTGGATTGTTACTTGAAAGTTGCCAAAATCCATTCAACTTCAATAAACGCCCGCACAAATAGACAGATTTACAAAAACAAACCGGTTTTAGAAATGAAAAATTTTTCAGTTAATAAATAAAATGGTACCTAATAAGTATTTTACAAAACTAGTGCGCACTAAAATTTTGAACTTTATTTACTGTATCTTTATCTAACATCCAAGTATATCTGCCTATGCAAATAGATACAAATAAATAAAATTGAAGTGACTGTTTGTGATTCCAAAATTTTACTCAACAACTTTTTACTCAATGAAATTTAATACGAAGTTATACACGATACTTATAACAAAAATGCATTTTTTTTCTCTGTCTGTCTGTTTGGCCGAGGTAATCATGTAAACGGCTGGACCGATTTTGACAGGACTTCCACTGGCAGATAGCTGAAGGTCTTAGGCGTAACATAGGCTACTTTAATGTTTGAAAACAGCATCAGCGCGCGCTCCACGCGCATGCGGCCCCCCTCGCGGGAGAGTCGGATTCCAGATACCTATACCCATTTAAATATGTATTATTTTCACTTTTTAAACTTGTTTGAAACTGCGGGGATCAGGTAGTCTCTAATATAATAAAACTCGAACTAACTTAAATAGTCAATTGAATGTTGAAGTCCAAGCGTGGATTTTTTTTCACAATGAATATTGGAATGGGGTTGTAGAGCTGCCATTATTGATTGTGTATCCCGCGACGGCGTTTTACGTAAACGCCATCATCACACACAATAGACCATGCTAGCAATATTACAAGAGATTAGCAACAATCTTAGATTGACAAATATCCATTTCTACTGAGTCCTCAGGGGTAGCAACGCATTTGTGACAAACCTCAGGTTCACTCACTTCTTATCTGGATTACAAATGTCCACAGGTGGCAGTGGCCACTTACCATCTCATAGACTGCATGCAGGTTTGTTAATGTAATAAAAAAGGTAAAATTCATTGTAGTTCACCAGTAGGTACCTACTCTACTTTGTGATGTCGGAAGAATAGCATCGACGCCTTTCTTCCTATGGATGTTGCAGAAGTCGACTAAAGGACAAAGTCCAGGCTCAGGGCAGCATCGTCTTCCTGTGTAACATCAACACCCACTGCCAACACCCATACGCATACCAGGTATGGTGGCTATTGGCAAAACCCTCTATAATTTTAACAAATTTTTATGTGCCAAAAAAAGTCCTGAAGTTTTTTGTTATCATTTTCGCAATATACTCGCAATTTTCTGTTTTTTTTTTTGCAATAATAAAAACCCATTTTCTGCGTAACCTTTTCTAACATTACCCTCTAATTACTTTGAACACTTTCTCGAGATCCTAATTTCCTCCGCTGTCAAATCCATAGAGTAATGTTTGTTTTTTATTGATAACACAAGATGGATGACGGCCACGCGCGACGCCAATTGATTTAAAATTAAAATAGGAACGTCGCCATGATTGATATGACGGTGTGGCGTCACGCCCCGCTTCTGGGAAACGATAGGGTTAAACGGTTTTTAAGAATAATTATTTTGACTTAGATATTGAATTAATTTAAGTGTTTTTTTTATTTTTCTGGCCTCAAGAACCGAGCAATAAGCTGTTTTTTTATTTATCCATCTTAATATTTTTGGTACTGATTCTATTTTTCTTACTTATTAACCAAAGATACATACCATAGATATGCCCGCTCCATACTTCAGACGCGCGAACCTGTGTTTGCCTTTTAATCAGCGACTTTCGCTAGACTGCGGCTCGACCCGCCGCAGTCGGGTGACGTACGCAGTGAATAGAAGCTTTTCTTCGATATATTATACCAAATTACGTTGAGCCCTTGCATAACTCACCGTTATCTATTCTAATTGTCAATTTGATTTGTACGGATATTCAAGCACTGGTCAGCAGCAGTTACGCAAAACGCAAACAGTTTTTCAATGCGTAGGGCTTATCTATGGTTATACAGATCTTTGTTATTAACTCAGATAAATAAAATAGGTAGATTACTCACCGTCTTGTATTTGAGTGAAGCCAAAAAAAACACGCTACTTTCATGTATTTATACGCACACACTCGCATAAAACTAGCGTAGTTTCATGTCAGTACCTTTGTAGTAGAAGTAGTTTGTAGAAGTAATAAAATAATCCAAAAGTATCCGTATCATATTATCATTAATGTTATGACGAATGAATTCCTACCGACATCTGTATGTAGAACCTCTCAAGCGAAGATTTTTAATAAATAGATTTTAGCAAAGTAGGTAATTATCCATATTATATCCTATAATTATTGTACTTATAAAAAATTAAGTCGTTTTTTTATTTAAGCTTTTGAAGCAGAATTCAAATTCTATTTAGTACAAAAAATCGTATGTCGTCACGCGCCAGTTTTCGGTAATGCGCGGCGATGGCGACGGTGGGGTTAAACGGTTTTCGCTGCCAAATCGCTCCTAGCGGCTAAACGGTTAAAAGATTGATTGTTTTTTTAATCTGAATCAACGATCAGCGACGCTAAAAATAATTTTGATAATATGTATTACGATGTTATTAAAGGATATTGTTTGTTCTTCATATAGATATTATAAATATACCATTTTATTTGTGGAGGTAAATAAGAATACCAAAAAAAATATATGTGTTAATTTTTTTTTCGATTCCTAATAATTCAATAGATAAGTTAGATTTTTTAAGAGAGCAAAGTAATATTTTAGAGCGAGGACGCTAAATGTAGAGCTAAGTATGTAATTTTAAAGTTATAGCCTAAAATTCTGCTAATATTAGGTATTTTAACCACGAAAGTAATTTAACTAAACTGGTTATACATAAGTAATACACACATGGTATAACTCTTTTTAATATTTTTACGTTTGTACCTATCATTTGTTAAAATTATTGATTTTGCCAATTCTTCAACGTATCGACCTAGTCACGGAACGAAGTATATCTAAATATCCCTTATTTTAGTAGATATAGGTATGTGTACTACACCTGTTTTTATACCAATATTAAAAGTAGAGATAGATACGACGGCGTCGACAGCTACCGTAGAGTCTACGGCGTAGATCAATCACGGAGCTACCTTCCATGCTTAGTTGGGTTAGGTTAGGTTACATTTTTATTGCATCACGACACGCTCTACCTATAATACCACAAGTACTAGGAGTTTATGAACTATCCTGATAGTGTTGTGTGTCTTAGCTTAGATTCAAATATTTTTATAGAGTTATCGCGGTACAAGCTTGACCAATCATACAATGACAAGTACCAGGAGTTTATGAGCTCCAGATAGCGGTGTGCCTGTCTATCATTACTGACGTTGGAGCCGGGCCAGGGTCGATACGATCTATGTGCTAACTGGATACCACATGAAATTGCAATAATCATTCGATTGTTGGACATACTCTAATTATATTATAGGTGATATATTAAAATAAATACGTAGGTATTTTTTCATGGCAATATTTCCATTAATTTGGCGTCGTTTTAGAGTGCCTGATTGTAGTTTTTAAAGGTGGTAGAACTCTTTATTGCGTTGCAAGCACCACAGCTTCACCTAAATAACAGTCTTTGAATGCTAATTGTTGCTGGTTCTGGTTTTAAAGTAATATGGGAGACAATATTTCTGAGGCATTCCAAATAAGCCCTTAGGAATAGTGGTTAGGTTAGGTTTCCCAATTTGTAGGTATCTTAAAGCAGGTCTATTACCACTTGGATCTAGTTTCAAGTAAATAATTTATCATATAGGTTTAGGTCCAAAACAGGAGTGACCACTTATCATTTCAGTAACGAGGCAAGCTACAAAGTTTTTTAATCACGTGTTTTACTTAAATACCTTTTAGTGCAAAAGGCTACAAAGATTTTCACCATTCTAC
Source organism: Urbanus proteus proteus (assembly GCA_018251915.1). NCBI lineage: Eukaryota > Metazoa > Arthropoda > Insecta > Lepidoptera > Hesperiidae > Urbanus > Urbanus proteus. The sequence continues at coordinate 5,580 of DWPV01000349.1, read as the reverse complement.
TTCAATACGTATTAAATGGTGAAAACAGTGGTGTTGGTGAAACACTCGTGCATTCATCCAACGATGTTCGCGAACGCAAATAATTACTTCGAGTTCAGCCGCACCGTTCCCTCTGTGTTTACTGTTTATACCGACTGCTTATTCTGAAACTTTCAGACGTATTTAATAAATAAATTATTTATTGCAAATAAATTATTAAGTATTCCTCTAAGATTTTACATAAATTACCTAGGTAGGTAGATAGCTACTATTTTTAAAGCTGATATAGGTACAGTAGGCACCTGGAGGTTCATAGTATCTATTGAATTCGTTTATGTTTAGGTCCCCTCCCGCGAGGGGACCCACATGCGCGGTGAGCGCGCTCTCATGTTTTTTTAAAATTAAATTAGCCTTAGACCTTCAACTATCTTCCAGTGAAAGTCCCGTCAAAATCGATCCAGCCTTTTCGAAGATTACCTGAGCCAAACAAACAGACATTTTTTTTTGTATTTTGTAATAGGTATCGTGTATACTTTCATATGCTTTTCGTAAAAAGTTGTTATTTTGAAATCACAAAATTTCAATTTTATTCATTTGTATAGATGCATGGAGGCCTATAAGCATCTCCTCCAAATGATAGAGGTGGGGTGTTAATTGTACAAATGCTTTACTTCCCCAAGGACTAATTTAGAACATCATGAAGGCATCGCCCCAACCAGAATACAGCAGCACTACACTAACTATAAAACGCTGGAATAACAATAGGTTTAATAATAATTATCATCATCGAACCATAGACAGAAGAAAACCACTTTCTTATTCCGTAAACAAGACTTTGTTTCAGTAATAATAAGTAATTACATTAAGTATTTTCACCTAAACAGCAAGAGAAAATAAAGAATTAAGCCACACTTACGTTAATAGGTGGACAAACTAACTAAAACTAAGTGGATAAATATAAAAAGGACAAAGAAAAAATAATTAGGATTCTATCCGAAAAGGAGCCAGAATACGTAGAGTGGGGTACCTCCCTCCTCCTACGGGGGGAAGCTATTAAGCCAAGCCAAAACTAATTTAAATTAAATCCTAGTGAATTACCAGAGGAGGAAATTGTCGAGCGTACCCTCAGTCCTCTCAGAGAGGTACACTCGTTTACAAAGTGGCTTAATTTACAAATTTATGATGTGCTGATTTGTTTCGACTTTCAAGAAAGAATAACTTTGTTTGAAACTAAATTTTCTGTCCTAAAATTGTATAAAAATATGATATATATAATTATTATTGTGTTCTACACTAACATTTTATAAACAGTATGAAAGTAAATACGAGTACATAGGTAATTAACTGAATTTCCTGCTTTTAAATCTTGAATGCAAACCCAATTACCTATTAGATAAGTATAACTAAATATTTTGATGCGTAGACTTATTCATAAATAAATGTTTATAACTATATTGAAGTAAGTAAATGGAGTAGGTTATAGGTACAATAATAATACCTATATTACCTATAGGTACATCAATAGAAATCTCAACCATAAACAGCGTGGACAAAATATATCACCGACCAATAAAATATAAAAAAAATCATTACAAGTAGGTACACATATGATACTATTGATTATAAACTCCTAGTACAATTTTCTATAAAGTCCAGTTACAAAAGAACGCAAACCCATAAGCATCTTATATTAAACAGAAGTTCTCTAGAATTCAATTCAGCGACAACTAGCACGTAATACCGTCGGATATTGCGACAGTTACGACCGATAATTCAAGTTTATTCGCTGGCACTTTTCACTGCGACTGTACTATCTACATCGGCGAGGCGGCTGGGGAGCGTCGTTATATGTACCATTTGAATATTATCTAACCCCCCGCCTCCCACAAGTTTAGACACGGTGAGGCCTCCGCCTTAATTAATGCAAATTTGAGTGCTAACAAGATTATGAATCCGACCGCTTTTTGAGCGTACACTTAAGCAACGTGTAACTTAAGTGGTCGTATCTGCATATTAAGGGTGTAAAAAGTTGAATAATTTCGCGAGGCGTGCCTGAAGTGTATTTAGGTGGTGTAAGTACTTTACTTGTTTGCGGTGGTGTACCTACGTAAATGTACCGTAGTTAAGCGTTGTTTAAATAGCTAGTTGTTGGTCGTGTAGGGTATTTAGGATAATTTGCTATATACGCTACAGTGTAATATAGTTTGAATTTCAGCAGTGTGGTGATGGTGAATGCTCCTGTACAGTCGTATAAAGCCGTGCCTAGCTGTGAACCATAAATAAAAAAAACGATAGAGATGTTACATTGTTTATACTGCATTGGTGATGTTAATCACATTTTCTTCGTATATCTCAAGGGATTACAGGTACAAGTACCTACCAGGAACTGCCTATTTCTATATACCACGCTAGTACGTACAACAGTTCTTTGGGCTGTTGTGTCATGGTTAAAAAGATATAGTAAAGAAGAGACACTGTACCAGGCGTTCTAAATTATTACCGACTCAGGGGTAGCATCGCCTCTGTGACCAACCTTATATGGGTCTCTAGTCTTTTCTAATGTTCATTACATAATGGCTATTAACGGCAGTGGCTACTATGAAAATATAATTTTGCTGAACAATATTCAGTATTCAAAGTATATTCCTATTCTCACACAACATATTTACTATATGAATTGTTTATGTTCGTAGTGAGATAAATTCAATTAACTGGAAATATTTTATAGTTAAAATATAACCAATTTTATGGACAATTAAACCATATCTGTATCATTTTATTGACTAGTGATGTTCATTCATGTTCGTGTGAGTATCTTGTGTGCTTGTCTGTGATATTTAATAGTATACATATACATAACGGTTTGCATGCACATACCTACTTATAACCGATCGCAATAATAACTAAAAAGCATTGTAATATAGGTACTTATTTATTTTTAAAAACAAAAATAATCAAGAGTTGGGTTAAATTATTTGTTAAATTTTCTTTAATTTTGTTATAGCCATTGGGTATGGCTAAAAATAGAATAATTAAATGACTCATTTCTATGTTTGTCAAAAGTCTGGTCGAAGTTGATTTAACCGTTTCAAAAAATTGATCGTTAAAGGACGAATAAAATGTTTTTGACTGTGGCGATCTCGTATAATACAAGGTAAATTCAACTAAAATACAAGCACAATACAATAAATAACAAATGACGTATATTTATTTTTAATATGTTTTGTCACAATATAATGTAAGTCTTTTGCGACCTAATGCCAGTTGTTTTAAGACCATAGACAAACTTTAATATTTCAATAACCATAAACAAGTAGAATCGTAACACTTTATCTATCAACTCATGACCATAAACAAGTAGAGCAGCTCTAAATTAACGTAAAACACTAGCGAGACACAGTGGACAGATGCGCTAGTTAAGACTACGACCCGACTGGGACGCCCTCTCTCGAGGCCGATCGATCATGGACACTTGCGGTATGTTTTATTGCCTCACTGATTGCCCTCTTTTATTACAATCATATTTTTGCTTGATAAACACTTTTATTGTTTTGATTTTGATTAATAAACCAAGGAGTACGACAAATTAATTTTCCAGATATTAAAATTGTCACCTAAAGAAAAATAAAAGTAAATGGGTTTACTATTGCCTAACTCGCCCATAAGTGCCTGTACCATAGATTAAGATTTTTTTACTACCACATCATTTCATATCTATGGTAGATATACACTTATTCAGCCAAATTAATCTAATTACAGAAAACAAAATATTCCAAAACAACAACAAAAGTTTAAAGAAAAATTTCGCTGTAAATACACACCGTATTGACTCAATTATAAATAAGAGCCAACAACAAAACATTAAAATTACAGTCATTTATTAAAAGCAAAACGATTTTTTGTTTTGTTTAAGCAACAAAAATGTAGCGATGAAAGGCTTAATTATCATTACAAAATAAGCAATATCACGACTCGTATCAGCGGAACTTAATTTAGGAAATGAACTCGTCTTCCATTAAAATTTTACGAGCCATCCGTCAAACGCTATCATCACATCGCGCCAATGCGTAACCCTTAAATGCTTCTGATAAAATGTTGACATAAAACATAAGTAGCTACTTACGTGTATTGTGTATTTAATATGTTAAAGAGGTGGACTTATGGGTAATTTTGAGTAAATGCAAACTATTTTTGTTACATTGAAGTAGCAAACAAGCGTCATACTCCACATTATGTAGCTTTGATACTGCTGTGAGATAGGTGTAAGTTTATAATTATAGAAAAGTAATTCTACGCACAGATATTTTAATAATTGATAGAGAGTACCTGAGATTGATAATAACCAATCTAAGGTTCGTTTGCGTAAAAATGATAAATATACATTATAATAAATTTGATTCGTGACTACTTACGCTACATACCTATGTAGTGTCAAAATGGCACAATTTTCGCATAAAACATACGCCAAAATATTACAGTATGTTTTCATTATCCAGTACTCAATAAAGTGTGTAAACCAAAAGCCCAATATTTTGAATGACAGGTGTCGAGTTAACAGCTTTTATTACTCTGTATAAAGATAAGGCAAAAACTGAAGTGAACGATTGAACGAGTGAACGATGACAACCCGTCAAAGTGATGCCGCAACACATGTTTCAATTATTGTTATCGGTTATCTTTATTTCGGTAACATTCGCTTCATATCTCAACTAAATAGGGAGAGGAGAAGGTCCTCTCCATATAACTCTCTTTTCAGTCTTCATTGAAGTTTATGTTAAGTTGAATAGATAATTGAAGTGAATAATTCGATCTAGATTACACTTCAGACACTTTTGTTGGATACCTATATCTAATAGGAAATCCTTACAGTCTCAAGCATAACCTTACTAATTATTTATAATTAATTGTTATAGAAATCTTACTATTTATAAGCGTTGTATTTCTTTTAATGTTTAAATATCACTATTCTGGATATCTCTGTACCAATATGCATGTTCTGAGTCCTTCTTTTATCATGTTTTGTATAGCGATAAAAAGTTACTAGTGTACGTGCAACTACACTGATAATAACAGAAGCTATATAAATTTTAGGCATGTTTAATATACCTAACCATCACACGCTTGGAACCAAAAGTAAACATAACTACTCAACAATGTAAAAACTACTACATACGTTATTATACCACCTTTATCAACTGTCTAAGAAACAGAGTATTTTATGCTAAACCGTTTTAACACTTTAAATTCTAAAATACTTAACATAAGTTATTATTGAAACCTCTATAGTTGTTATCATACTATTTAATCTCTTACATATAATTTAATCTATTCTTGGACCGCAATGTTAAAAGAACCTCATTGTGAATCATTTAAAACATTATCTCTGCCCATTCAGTCGCAATCGAAACCGACTTTTGTTGTAATTGTCACATCTGCCAAAATACTCTCCCTATAAGTATCACGAGGGGTCACATTGTCACCACTCTCGCAAGTCAAGGGTTAAAATTGAAAGTTTTTGTAGTTGTAAAAATATTTTTAACAAAAAAAATAAACCGACTTCTATGTCACTAAAAAGTATGAAATAAATTTAGTTCATTAGAA
>DWPV01000348.1:0-31382 GCA_018251915.1 Urbanus proteus proteus | reverse complement strand
TAATGTAGCATCACATTCATCAAAAACTGTGATTGATCATAATTATTGTAAACCTGGTTTCTAATAAATTTTAAAAAACATACTCATATTTTTTTTTTTTTAGTATAGTATATGTTATACTAATAGTAGTATAGTAATATAGCGTTCAAGATCTTCAAGCGTTTTAATTACAATTTGCAGAACATTTTTATCAAGTGCTATATAGATTTTTACTATTACAAAATAAGCTAGTTTCCTTAATTTTATGCAAACCAAAGCTAACTAGCAACACTAAAACGACGGTGGCGCCTCCCTTCATTTCACAGATAAGTTGGTTAGACTATACTCGAAGTTGATGTATAACTAATTAGTTGTAATAGTTTTGCGAAAAGAAATCATGTAAAATAGATAAATGGAGACGTATACAATGTTATGCCTAGAGGATAAGATATGAAGAACTTGTGCTGTAACTGAATAAATATTTATGGATAATATGGATGGATAAAGGTCTTTCATTGGAGATACGCCTTACAATAGTGATGCAATTTTGAACGATTTTTAGCCAAGGAATTACTTATTATCGATTAATCGATACGTTTTATTTTTATTTACATATTATTTATTACTTATACTACCACTTAGGTTCATTAAAAAGGTCACACTAAGTTATTATTACGACAGATAGACATAGATACATCTATGGTATAACGTAGTACATTACCCAACATTATATTTCTAGTTTCGCCAGAAAAAAATCGAATATAACAATATAACAAGGGAATTGTTAACTTAACTCGGACCTACTCTGACCTAATATATTGAAATTAGGCAGTGCAGTGCATGAAGGAAAGTCCTCTTTCTCTTTTCTGTGATGCAGTGCAACAGAAAATAAAATAATTACTTTTATCAAGAATATTTATTCCGGCCAATATTCCGGCTAAGTTATGACTCGATATTTTGGAGAGTAGTTTGAAAAAAATAAAGATGGCTTTTAGTTCAATTTCATTTGGTTAACAATTTGAAACCACAAATGGGCATATTTCTTTCATCCAGATCCATTCAACCATTCCGAAGTTCCTTACAAACTTTCACTATTATAAAGCAAGTCTATCCCACAGGAACTACATTTTTCTGGAATAAAAAGTAGTCTATGTCGTTATCTGACCCCTATATGTCATGTCGAGGGATCGACACTACGAGAAAACAAAACAAATTTTATCCTACGGGAACCGTAAATTTTGCCGCAATAAAAAGAAGCGTATATGTTATTCCAGACCTATCTCTGTACCAAATTTCATCCAGTTCCATTACGCATGAAAAATAACGCATATAGGTCGATATACAGATCTGTTAATTTTTTGCCTAATAGATTAGACCTAGCCATCCACCGGTGAAAACAGCATTCAGTCTACACAGTGGTTTTTGAGTGACACGAGCACAAACAAACAGACAGACAGACAGACAAAATTTTTAAAAATTGTTGTTTTGGCTTCTATTGTATTAGGAAAAATGTAAATTTATCGTTATGTTCAATGTACAGACAATGTATCGACCTTTTACAATTTTATAAGCTACATTAAATAATTAAGTATTCAGTTTAAATTGTAGTAGGAACAATGAGGGCACGTATGTCACGACAGATAACTGGATTGAATAATTTACAGCCATTTTACAGCACTATTTAAACAAAATTCCGCGCATTAAATTAGTCAAACGGCAAGTGATTTTATACGGTAAGTTAGTCCTATCCTATATAATTATTACCTATTTAAGCTGAATAGTGATAACATACGGCGCCGAGACGTGGTCTCTGACTGTGCTGTATAGTACACTGCTGGTCTGTATAGTGTTTCTCTTGTGATCTCCACCGGCTTCTGTTGCTGGCATTGTGGGAACACTGTGTAGCAGATTTTATAAGGACTGTCCAGCGTGTAGGAGGCCTGCAGGAGAATGTACCTGCCAAGTACTTGGCAACAATTTCGATAACATTGTCAGGAATATCCGAGTAAAATGAACATTAGACTAGATTTTCAATTTGTTCACGTTCATCTTAAGACATACTCTTGCGACGCACTTTTGTGACTTAATAATTGAAATATAAGTGTGAAATATTGGAAATATAAGTATAATGCGATCAAACTAAGAATAGGAATGACCTTCGACCATTTTGTGACGTCTTTGACGCTGTTATGAATTTTTTGGGTAAGGTTAATAATAATAGCCCTTTATTCAACCAACAGAGCGATTTACAATATTTAATCTTAATCTAATATCTACAAATAATATTTGTTTATTTTCTGTAGGTTTGTTTGCCAGTCGGCAAAGGCCTCCTCCAACCTTTTCCATTCCCTTCTGTCTTGCGCTACTCTATTCCACATGATTCCTGCTACCTGTCTTATGTCGTCGTCCCATCTCTTTTGTGGTCTACCCCTCTTCCTTTTACCTTCTCTAGGATACCATCTGGTTACTGTTTTACTCCATTTGTCATGGCCTCTTACAGTGTGCCCTGCCCATCTCCATTTGAGTCTTCTGATTTTTAATGTTATGTCTATTGCTTTTGTTTTGCTTCTGATGACCCGATTTTTCAGTTTGTCCGATTTTTTAACACTCAGCATACTCCTTTCCATGGCATATTGGCAGGTTGCGAGTTTGCTTATAATTTCCTGAGTTAGAGCCCATGATTGACAGCCGTATATTAGTATAGGTAGTACGCATGTATTAAATAACTTGCTTTTCATATTGATGTGAAGTGTTTTATCCTTCATAATCTCTTTTAAGCTCCAGTATCTCTTCCAACCGTTTGTAATTCTTCTCTCTACTTCCTTATTCATAGGTTCTTTTTGACTTATAAGCTGTCCTAGATAGATGTATTCCTCAGTATAATTTATTTCGGTGTTTTCTAATAATATGGTGTTTTTATCTCCGTTTGTCATCATTCTGTTTTTTTCAGGATTCATTTTCAGCCCTACCTTTTCACTTTCTATCGCGAGTTCTTTTAGCATTCTGTTTATGTCATCTGATGTTTTGGCAAATAGCACTATGTCGTCGGCGAATCTCAAATGCGTTAGCGGTACACTGTCTATATTGATCCCCATGTTCCCAATTAAGTCTTCTGAAAATTGATTCTAACACAGCCGAGAATAGTTTTGGAGATAGGGGGTCTCTCTGTCTGACGCCTTTTCCTACTCTGAATGGAACGCCTTTCTTTTCTAATTGAATTCTCGCTGTGCTGTGGCTATATACGTTTTTTATCAAACGAATATATTTGTGTTCAATTCCTTGTTCTTTTAGTGCCTCCCATATTTTACGTGTAGTAGGGAATCAAAAGCCTTACTATAGTCAAAAATTGCAATATAGTATGTAAGTTGGTATTCATTGTACTTTTCTAGAACCTGGCGCACCACATGAATATGATCCAATACCGAGTAGTTCCTGAGAAATCCTGCCTGCGCTATAGGTTGTTGTTCGTCCAAATTTCTTTCAATGCGTTTTAGAATGACCTTAGCAAAAAATTTGTATAAGTTAGACATAAGACTGATTGGGCGGTAGTTTCCAATGTCATATTTATCTCCTTTCTTATACAACAGGATAATGTTAGACTCTGCCCATTGCTGAGGAATAATTTCGGTTTCAATGATATAGTTAAATATGTCTGTGAGGACAGGTATTAACACTTCCTTGCTTTGTTGCAGGATTTCGTTACTTATACCATCTGGTCCTGGTGCTTTGTCTTTCTTTTGGGTATCTATAGCTTTCTTGACTTCAGCGTTAAGAATGCTAGGGATGATGGACGTTTCTCCTAGATCAATTTCATCTTGTGTAGTGCAGCTTTCATAAAGCTTTTTGTAATATAACGTTGCTGTTTCTAATATGTCTTTTCTGTTGTGATCCCATTTTCTATTATTGTTTTTCATTTTAACTATCCACTCCATTGAATTCATCAGTTCTTTATACGCTTTTTTAACTCCACCTGTTTTTGCTATATATTTCTCTATAGTATCCATTCTGTGTTGTTTTTTGTCTTTCCTTATGCTATGCTTAATTTCTTTACTTATTTCTTTCTTCTGGTAGTTTAATTTCATTCGTAGTTATCCATTTTTTTGGTTTAGTTTTATCTTTTGTAATTAGTTGTGTCTGAGTTTTTATAGTATTTTCTATCCAATTATATTTTTCTTGTATTCCTATTTCCTTTGTGTTACAATTAATATCTTTGAGTTCTTTTTTCAGGGCGGATGTGAATTGATCTATTTGATGTTTTCCGAGCTTTATATTTCCTGGATCTTGTCTGGGTCTAGGGTTTTTTGGTTGCATTGCGTTTAGTTCAGCTCTGATAAGTCTATGATTGGTGTTAAAGTTTAATTTGTTGATAACGGTGAAGTTTGTAAAGTATTTAACTCTGTTTGTCAGAATAAAGTCAATCTCGTTTCTAGTTTTTCCATCAGGTGAGATCCAGGTCCACCTCTTTTTCTTATTATTCTTGTACATAGTGTTTAAAATGCCTAAATTATTTTCTAATCCAAAGGTTATAATTTTTTCTCCATTTCTACTTCTGGGTTTGTTAATGTAAGTGAATGGTCCTAGTACTGTGTTTTCTCCTAGACGCCTTTCTCCAATTTGGCCATTAAAATCCCCCATTACTATTAGGTTTTTATGGGCGTGCTTTTGAATAGCTGTGTTCAACTCCTGGTAGAATGTATTTATTGTATCTAAATTCGATTGTTCTGTAGGTGAATATATTTGTACAATAGACCAATAGTCTTTATATCCTAGTAGTTTCAAATTCAAGATGGCAATGCGTTCTGAAATTCCTACGAATCCTTCTACATACTTTGTTATATGTTTCTTGACAATAAATCCAACCCCGTGGTGGCCAGGGGTCTCCCCTATATGGTAGAGTAAATAATCTGGATAAGAAATAATACTTTCAGACATTCTTCTGACTTCACTAAGGCCGACGATGTCCCATTTAATTTTTTTTAGTGCAAAAATTAATTCAATAAGATTTTCTTCGTTTTTCAGGGTAAGTACGTTTAAAGCTGCGATATAAATTTTTGATTTTCGGTGTTTATCTTTTGTTGTTGGAGGGTTTTGGTCTCTTTCCCCCACGAGGACCAGTCGGCTTGGGGGAGTTTGGTGTTTTTCTGTTTCTTTGCTGTTCTTTTCTTCGGTTGGGTTTGGTTTCCGTTTGCCTTTTGTTAGTTGCTATTGGTTTTCGTTGGTAGATGTATTAGAAAGAGAGTTCGATCTTTGACGCATCATATCAAATGCATTTGTCCTATTAGACTTAATTGAAGATAAAATCTGTTGCTTTTTTGGCTGATTGTTATAAGAAGGGGGTGAAGTGGACAGGTCTCTTTTCCTTTTTTCTTGTCCATTTTTATTATCTTTGACTATTAATTTATCATATTTTAGAAATGCTATCTTACCCTTTTTCCTCTCCTCGACTAACTGTGCTTTTAGTGCTTTCCTTTTTTCCAATACTTCCTTCGAATAGTCTTCAGTAATATAAATATCTTTTAGGTTCTTTTTATTTTCCATAATAGTGTCCTTCTTCCAGTTATTTATAAATGAACATAATACCGGCCTCGGCTTGTTGTCGTCTTTGCTTTTATTTCCTATACGATGAATTTTGTTTATTTCGTTATCTTCTATATTAATATTTAAATCATATTTTATTCTTTCCTTCAAGTCTTGGAGAAGTTCAGAATTAGATGTTTCTTTTTCTTGTAAGCCAAACACTATGATATATTTTTTCTCTCCTCTCTTTAGGTATTCTATCTCTTTTTCTAATTTTGCTATTTTGATTTTTAAAGTTTTTATTTTCTTCCATTAAAGGTCTTAATTTCTCTTCCATTCTATCCATAATATTTTTTGTGATAGATTCCTTCAATTCATCATTTTGGTTTTGCATTTCAATCTTCATTTTATCAAACAATATTTGAAATTGACCTTTCATTTTATTTTAGAAGAAATTTTAATTTGTAGTTGGCAACACTCAACAGCTAGCGTGAGTCTTGTTGACGCTCTTATGTCAGATGTCAATGGTCAAAGAATGGAATGTGATAGCTAACCTCAATCGATCCTCTTCTTGTGTTTGTTGTTTCGCTAATTATCGATATACACATAAAACTTATTATTTGTTGGCACTTGTATAAGTTTGTGCTCGTATTTTGTGGTGGAGCTGGTAATTAAAACTGCTCGTAATGTTTTTATTAGCTTACTTTCTTTCGGAGGTTATCGCTGTGAAGTTGACAGTTCTGATGCCGGAAACCGAACTCTGTAAAGAATCTACTTTGAATAAAATATTTTTGATTTTGATTTTCCAAAGTACCTAGTGGTTCAAGTTAAAGCCATTGCGTTAAATCTCTTTACAGATATATAGTTGTGTTGTTGTCTAAATGACATAGTAATTTGTATTTAATGTAGACCTCGATTATGTAGCGTTTATAATAAACGCCTGTTCTATAGCTGTGAAACATTATAACTACGTTTATATCGCATTGATAGTATAATGCAGCGGTTAGCAACAAAATGAAAAAAAAAAAAATTATAGAAGGTAATTTTATGTCCTCAGTGTATAAGTCTAGTAATTCAAACTTAGGTAGGAGGGTAAATTATACCCTCAACCCTTATCTTTCTCAAAGAGGATGATCGGCGTAGCGCGAAATCATTCAGATATGTGTCTGGCCGGGGATCGAACCAGAGAGCGGATACATCTTACTGATCTGAACACGTAGTGGGTGCGAATCCTGACTAAGCAAATATCTAAATGATGATCTTAATATTACTTTTTACTCTGGGTGTCTTTTTATAATTTTAGTGTGTATCCTCAGCACCCGTTACAGTTAATTCTAGTGTGGGGTTTAAGTGTGTGCGAATGTAAGTATTTTATTTGTTTAAACTGTTATTTTCAAAGGTTAATTTGCCATAATTTTGTGTTTCTTTTAAAAATACTCGTAGTTTATTTGTAACAAGTTGTGACTTGTGTTCATTATACTTCAGTTACTTAAAGATATTGCGATTTATTAAAAAAAAGAATAAATTAAAATTATGTGCCTAGTTAATTTTCTAGGTATTTTATTGGATAAATAGTACAAAGGATAAAAAATGAAACATTAAGAAAATATTTTATGACAACGATATCGCTTTATTGGATGTCACGGGGCGAGCGGGGGGTGTGCGGGGGCCGCCGGTGAGGGGGTGTCAGGCGTGTCTCGGTTACCGCGGCTGCGCCCGCGCACCCCCCACTCCCACCAAACGATACATACTACACGGTAATAAATAATTATAAATAAATATCAACAAGTTACAAAATAGCCTTTCGTAAAAACGTTAACATTACTAGTGTATATTTTTTTTCGCGTTACAAAACATTGCTCTGCGTTTTTTACAGCATTTTTACGCTACCGTAACACGTAATCAACTGTTATATTTTATTGTACGTAAGTATAAAAAAGTTGTAAGTTATTCAATGTAATATCTGTACAGTCCGTTTTTTCTGTAGTGGAACGTTTAGAAATCTTCGGGCGCCAGATCGAACCTTGGTGGGAAGGTGCCAAAACCATCAAGGGCGGGGCGCGTGCGTTGGGGCTGGAAACAAAAAAATATATTAAAATTCCGTCCAATTCAAAAGTTCAACATATAGGAGTCATGCCTAGTAGTGACAAGGACCACACGATTGAAAAGACACCTGTCTTTTTTCTTCATGCAACAATCACAGCTAGTCGATCAGTACACAAGTCACGGTGCCTCAGTCAAAAATATGTAGTCACAATCAACCCAGTTCCGATTGTCAATCTCATTTTGACAAACTTGGCTTCCTTCTACCGTAAAAGTCTCTTCGGCATCAATAGAGATCACATTGCCAAAGTTATAGGGATTAGATTATAGTATGTAAAATAGTATATAAAAATATTTTATCATGGTCATGAACGACGATGTTAATGCTAATGAATATGCTCTGTCGTTAAAATACCAATACGATGCATGAACCATATTTTAGACTGATAATTCGATGACGTGAATAATGTATGATCGACGAAAACGAATGGGTCATACACAAACAGGAGTATCTTGTCTAGATAAACATATTATATTCTCATTGTCTAGTGGATTATCGAGTATATTCGTAAGGTACTGTGTGTGGCATTCCATTTTGTTTCAGCACTGTTTCAGGTACTGATTGGTCGTGGGTAACACAACTTACATAGTTTCCAGTGCTGATCTAGGGTCGTCCTTTAACGGACGCCTGAGCAAATAAAAGGCACTATTTAGTTTCTCGTGGGACGCTATCTTGATATATTTTAAAAAGTACAATTGATTTAAAAATATACTTGGTATTTAAAATGAAAGATCAGTAGCATCAAATGTTTGCAAACTATTCTACTTGTTTAATTTATCTAAATTGGTCAGATGATTACTAAAAAGTGCTTTATAAAAATATTCAATAACTCACCGCCGGACTGACTCCTCTCGCGGCGGATCCCGCGCGTCCCTTGCCACGGAATTTGCTGATGGCCTGCTCGGCAAGGTCTGCCCTCTCCTCAGCCTCCTCCAACTCCTGCTGCGCCTTGCGGAACTTAGCCAAGTTGAGGGCGGCAATTTCTTCGGCTTCCTCGATCTGCCTCTTGTAGGTCTTGATCTTCTGCTGAAGTTTGTCGACGAGGTCCTGCATACGTTCGTGGTTCTTGCGGTCCTCCTCGGCCTGGAAGGTCAGTTCCTTGATGCGCCTCTCGGCCTTACGCAGGTTCTTCTGCGCGTCAGCGTGTCTTCTCTGTTCACCGTCAAGCTCGTTTTCGAGCTCGCGTACCCTCTGTTCGAGCTTCTGGATGGCCTTCTTGCCTCCCTTGAGCGCGTTAGCCTCGGCCTCGTCCAACCTGACCTGCAGTTCCTTGATCTGCTGCTCGAGGGCCTTGCGGAGTTTCTCCTGGGTCTGGGCGTGCTCCTGTTCGGCGCGGAGCTCATCGGCCAGCCTGGCGGCGTCGACCATGGCCTTCTTGGCCTTCTCCTCGGAGTTCTTAGCCTCGTTGAGGAGCTCGTCGAGGTCGGAGTGCAGGGTCTGCAGCTCGGACTCGAGTTTCCTCTTGGCGGCGGAGAGGGAAGCGCTCTGTGCGGACAGTTCGTTGAGCTGTTCGTGAGCGTCGCTGAGTTCCTGTTCGGCCTGGCGGCGGGCACGGTCGGCCTGTTCCAGGAGTGTGCGGGACTCTTCCAGTTCGTTCTGGAGAGCGTTGGCGCGGCGTTCTGAGATACCGAGCTGTTCACGGGCATCGTCACGCGCGCGCTGTTCCTCTTCGAGGGCGGTCTGGAGGTCCTTGATCTGTTGCTGGTAGCGCTTAATGTTCTTCTGTGCTTCAGCGTTGGCCTTGTTAGCGTGGTCGAGAGCGATCTCGAGCTCGTTGATGTCAGCCTCAAGCTTCTTCTTCATGCGCAGGGCCTCAGCCTTGCCCTTAGCCTCGGCTTCGAGGGAAGCCTGCATGGAGTCGAGGGCACGTTGGTGGTTCTTGCGGGTGTTTTCGAATTCCTCTTCCTTCTCCTGGATCCTCCTGTCGATCTCCTGTCTGACCTGGGACAGCTCGAGTTGAGCGCGCAGGACCTTGTTTTCTTCCTGTTCGAGGGCGGCTTCAGCCTCTTCGAGGGCGGCTTGGAGCTCGTCCTTCTCAGCCTCAAGGCGCTTCCTGGCCTTCTCGATTTCGTGGATGTTGCGGCCACCTTCACCGATCTGGTCAAGCAGGTCCTTAACTTCATCAGCAAGGTTCTTGTTTTCACGGCGGACAGCCTCAAGCTGCTCCTGGCCTTCCTCATAGGCACCCTTAAGGCGGAACAATTCAGTGGAGTAGTTGCGGCATTCCTTCTGGCTAGCGTCAAGTTCGGCAGCAAGGTCGTCAACCTTGAGTTTCCATTCTCCGATGATCTTGTCGAAGGCCTTCTGTTTCTTCTCAGCGGCGTTGGCGATGGCGGTGGCACGGTCAACCTCGAGCTGCAAGTCCTCGACTTCGGTGGCGAGGCGCTGCTTGGTCTTCTCGAGGGCGACAACCTTCTGGTTGAGGGATTCGATGGTCTCCTCGGCTTCGGCGAGGCGGGCCTGGAGCTTGCGCTTGGCCTCCTCGAGTTCCTCGGAGCGGGCAACACCCTCGGACTCGTACTTGGAGCGCCACAGTTGAGCTTCGGCGTTGGCCTTGGACAGTTGGCGTTGAAGATCAGCCTTGCCCTCGGCTTCCTCCTCGACTTGTTCGCGGATGTTGTCCAAGTCGTGCTCGAGGTTGCGGAACTTGCCAAGAAGAGTGGCGCGTTCCTGTTAATGAAAGAAAATATGATGATAAAATCTATGATGTCATTTCGTATTTGTAATAAATTAGCTGAATTTATTTTTATATCACCTAAGAATCACAATTTTACGTTCAAATGTGTAAACAATTAATGTAGTAATATACTTTTAACCAATAAAACGTTTTTACTACGTGGTAAGTAATTAAAAAAGTTTGCAAAATTATATAAAGTTAATTCAAACAATTGCTGACTGTCAGCTATGAAATTAATTTTTTGTCAATCTTCGTTTCTGTATTTTATCGATTATGTACCAGTACAAAATTTATGGCATAAGAATTATTTTTTGTGAATAATTTAGATAGTGCCGGCATACTGACCCTGGCCTCTTCGTCGGCGAGCCTCTTGGTGTCCTCCAGCTGAGTGGTGAGGGACACCTTGATCTTGGAGAGCTGCGACACCTGGGACTCGGCCTCCTCCAACTGGCGGAGCAGGTCGGAGTTCTCGATGGACAGCTTCTTCTTGGCGGCATCCAGGTCATTGAGGGTGCGGTTGGCTTCATCAGCCTTGCTCTGCACCTCGTTGAGCTGGTGCTGCAGCTGCTTGACGATCTTCTCTTGGGCAGCCTATTTCGAAACAGTATGGTTTAGTAAATGGTAAATTGTTGTTTATATATTTATATACTATATTATGAAATCTGTATCTGTACTTTTGCAAAGGGCGTTCGCCGTTAACGTCAATTAATCACACCTGCTTTTAGAAATTTAATGATGTTTGATCTACTCTATAATGCTTAGTTCTTACTATTTATGACACACTTCCAAATCATGTATTACATACTTACGCACAGGAAGGGCAGAAATACTATGAGCTATCAAAACATGATTCAAAATAGGAGATCGTATTTTCGTATTCGTGTTAAACAATTAAATTCTTAAATTAACATAATATAGACATGCATTGTAAGTTTAATCATAGTTAGAACTTGTTAGAAAAATGTTTCACACCAAACTCGAGTTACGTTTAAGCTTATTAGCATCCGTGCAGTATATTATACGCGAATGTTTATTTTGTTATAGGCTCGGAGATCAGTTTATTGATACGAGGAAAGTGTTTTGACGTGTTTTTGTTTGAACTGCATTATTTATAACATCCTGTATTATTTGTAAAAAGCTGCGAAGCGTTGTCCCACAATTGCAGATGCCAAAACTTTTATCTAACATCGTTCTATACCTTTTCGTTGGACAAGTGGTCGAGACCGGCACGAAGGTCATTGACTTCGCTAAAGTATTGAGAGCGCTCTTTCTCAGCCCTGGATAGATAGAATACAACATACAAAATTTAGTATAATCGTGACACTTTCATTTGCAACACCAATCTCGTGATGAGATGTGGTATCGGGGTAAAATAGGACCGTATGACATGGCAATGCTAATCACCATCTAATAGGGTCGATCGGGCTGGTTTACAATCGAATGTCATGTATGTCGTATAGTGTTTGTAGGTCTACACAGGTAATGAGGAGGTACCATGCAAGGGTCACCCCAGGCGGTATACATGCCTTTACGGGCGACATGTTACCTTTTCCCTTGCGACTTGATCAACAGCCGCGCGCGTGTTGTTAAGCTCGTTGTAGCAAGACGCACGGTCATGCTCAGCCCTGAATTTATCGTATAATGAAATAAATATTTTGTATCAATTTATTCTTCGAGAATATTCTTGTATACGAGACATTGTATAGTACTTGTATTTTTGTTTCAATACCCCCAAAGTTTAAGGATTTAATTTACTTATACATATTTTGAAACAACTGACTACTTACTTAGCCTTGAGCTTGTTGAGCTGGTCGAGCTGCTCACCCATCTCAGCAACAGCATCGTTGTGCTTCTTGCGGAGGTTAGCGAGGGTAGACTCGTGCTGGATGTTAGCCTCCTCGAGGTCACGGCGCAGCTTGCTGAGCTCAGCCTCACGCTTCTTGTTGAGCTCGATCTGCGCAGAGGTAGCACCACCGGCCTCCTCAAGACGCTCACCAAGCTCTTCCAGTTCGCGGGCGAGGTCAGCGCGTTGCTTCTCAGCCTTAGCGCGTGCCTGTCGTTCGGACTCGACTTCCTCTTCCAGTTCTTCGATGCGGGCCTGCAGTTCCTTGATCTGTTTCTGGGTCTTGCTGACGAGTGATTGTTCGTCCTCGAGCTTGGCGGTGAGAGATGAGATTTCCTTGTCCTTGCGTTGTACGGTCTGTTCGAGTTCCTTCTTGTTGCGTTCCAGGTCAGCGACGGCCTCCTGAGTAAGCTTGAGGTCGCCCTCAACCTTCCTCCTCTGCTTCTCAACGTCAGCACGGAGTTTCTTCTCGCGCTCAAGGGAGTCCTCAAGCTCGTCCAGGGTCTGCTCGAGCTTCTGCTTAACCTTGTTGAGGTGGTTGACCTTGTCCTCAGCGGCCTGCAGTTCCTCAGCGGTCTTCTGGCTGGTCTCTCCCTGCATTTTCTTCTCCTTGTTCAACTTGTTGATGAGTTCATCTTGGTGGGCGATTTCGTCATTCAAGTTGCGGATCTGGTGGTCCTTGGTGGCCTTGTCCTGTTCGGCTTTCTGGACGGACAGTTCAAGGTCTTCAACATCCTTCTTGAGACCGGAGACTTCCTGCTCCAGCTTCTTTTTGGCTTGGAAGAGTTGGTTGCGGGCATCTTCCTCTTGGGTGAGACGGTCTTGGGTGTCCTACAATAAAATACACATTGATTAATGTTCAATGTCAATCCACTCTACTAACACTGTTTCATTACATTTTTATTGCATCTGCTTCCTATTCGCCGACATAAAATATAATAATTATAGTTTGCAATAAAATCATGTAGTCTACAGACGTGCAATTTATTTTTAACCTTCCAAACTGTTTCTCGTATAAACAAAATCGTGTTTATTTAAAGAACCGCGAAAAGCAAAACATGAGGTAAGTTGATTCGTTACACTGTATCTATCTACGTACATTGTGATTGCAACACGTGGATAAAAATTTAAAGAATGAAAAAATAAAACTAATAAAGGATTATCTTAAAAAAATGTAGATAAGTAAATTGCCCGTAAGTTAATGGTCTATAAGAATTAATTAATTACTCTGCAATTAAATGTCATCCAACATTTATTAACAATACTTTCAAATATTTCAGGACGTACTAAAAATCTATCGAAATATTCCGTAATTCCAGGAAGTTTCTGGCACTGATTTAAGAAAACAATATAAAATAAATTATGTAAAGTTTTACTCACCCTAAGTTGGTTCTCGAGGTCAACCTTCTGCGCCTGGAGCTTAGCGGCGCGCTCCTGGGTCTCGGAGAGAGAGCCCTTCTCTCCCTCGAGGCTGGCCAGCAGCTTCTCCTTCTCTTCAAGGAGCTTGGCGTTGAGGGCCTCGGCCTCCTTGCGGAGTTTCTCTTCCTTCTCGAAAGCTTCCTGGGCCTTCTGTGCCTTCTCCTCCAGTTTCTGTAAAATATCCTCACTTTTATCTACACCGTCCCATGTCGACACATGTATAGCCGCCATTGCTAATTTATCACACCATCAAATTAAAAAAGGAATGCAAAATTTCGGTCGTTCGTTAGTATTAAGGAAGGGTGGTGCGCGCGCCGCCGACCTCTCCGTTACTGAGCGCCGCTGGAGTTTTCCAGCGGGCGCGTTAATCGCCCCCGCACTCGATACATTGTGTAAGGAAAAAGTGCGTGGTAGTGAGGGGGGGAAGAATCCAGAAATGGACGCGGCAGGTGCGGTGGTGTCACGTAACCGCCAGGTGGGCGCGGTCGAATCTATTTGCGTTCTCTTGATTCACGCCTGCTAAGATCGCTGGAATATTTAATGGGTCAGCGCGATCTATCATATCGGAACAGGTGAGAGTGGCGAGAAACTTACCGCCATCTCATCCTCGACGCGGGTGACGTTGAGGAGGGGCTTGACCTTCTGCCACAGTTTCCACCAAGGCCAGGTGCGGAGCTGCAAGTACTTGCGCAAGTTGCGCTGGACAACTTGGAGAGCCAATCTATAGAGACAAAGATAATTTTAAAGTCACTATATTGTTTCCATATTTGGAGTGGGTCATTAGTGACTCATAAGACAGGGTAGTAGTAGAAAGCTACGAGTTGAAAGACATCCTACCTCTGTTCCTGCAGCTTGGTGTAGTCCTTACGGGAGAGGTAACCGCGGATGTAGGCCTGGAGCCAAGATACAATCTTGGACAGCCTGTCATCACGCAACTCTTCCATCTGACCCAGGACACCAGCGCGGAAGAATACCTGCTCAGTCATATTAGGAATTAATATATGTCCGTATTTTTAAGGAAGAAAACGTTAGATGTTTAAAAAAATAGATATATATTTTAAATACTAAAAAATACATTTTCATACAAAGAACTGAAAACTAGAATAAAGAACACACATATGTAGATATTGCAGATACAAATACGACACTCAAAGAATACACAACTTATAATTTTAGTAAAACAGAAACAGAATGTTAATAAAGGAAGTTGTAGAATGAAGGTTGAAATGAAAGACATTTTAAGAAGACCATGCAAATACAAGAATTTTGATAGTCACATGCATATGGCTCTACCTTAGTCCTTCCCATTCTGAAAGACTCCGAGTCTAAGCCGGTATGTTCGAGAATTTTCTCGGTGGCTTTCTCAGCGGTAATGGGTTCTTTGAGGAGGTTCGGGCACAGAATTTTGTATCTGCGTTAGAGGAGCACACAAAATAAAATAATAGTGATATATGTAGGTAAATACGATAGTAGTAGGTAGGTAAGGTATAAGGGAAACACAGCTAAGAGCCTATGTAGCTTGGGCTCTTAAGGGTAAAACATCCTTAGTTTGTAAGGTGTAAGGTTTTTCTAACCACCAGTTCATAATGGTGCTAAGGAAGCGTTTCAAGCCACACGATCCTTCGGGTGTGTTCGGATCGCAGGTTTTCAAACCTAGTTAAGCTATTCAATCGGGTTCTAAACATGCCTTGGTGTGACCGAGACGGTAGGACTCGACATCCAAGCCCGTGGCCTCCAGGATAATTTGGGCGATTTTCTTAGGGTCAGATTCCTTTTCCACAGCTTGAGGGGCCAGGATCTTGTAGCTATATTACCAAATGATATGGAACACACGATAAGGGAAAATCAAACAAAAGTCAATAAAACATATACGACGTATCACGTACACGTTAGGATCATCAAAGGGGTGGAAGTCAAAGGTTCAAGTAATTGTAACATGAAACATACTTTCATGTTTAAGGTAACTAGTATACGGTAACATGATAGTGAACTAAATACTGTAGTCTCAAGTAAGGTAACTACTGGTGCAATCAATATGAAAAGGATAACTGAAAGTGGATAAAAACGATTGGATTTCAAATAACTCTATTCTTTAGAGTTTTTGGTATCACATCAGTAGAACCATGCTATAATACCATTCTAGGATGGTATTTATATTTCCTTGCCTTGGTATGACCTATACGATAGCTCTCGGGGTCTAGCCCGACTTCTTCAAGACACTTCCTAGCAGCTTCTTTGGGATCTTTTTCCGCAGTCATGGTCGCTGGTGCAAGAATCATGTAACTGTTCATTGAATAAATTAAATTGATATGTGACCAAAGTTTAAGTAGCTTCGATATCAACTTTAATCTAAAGTATAATTTCTTTTAGACGAAACATCATTCTAGTAATAGATATCGCTGCATGGCTATGTCGATGACGTCAGCAATAGACAGGTGCTGCAGTACGAGAATAAAACTGCTCCAGTTAACGAATATGCTGGAGTTAAAAGAATTTTGTTTTGACTCATCTACCAAAATAATCCACTTATCTAAATAAACATAATCTTCGGATATGAAAATAAAATCCTAATGTCTTATTAGACGCTTCTGGCTTCTATAATTTTGACAGCGTGATGTTATCTCGTAAAAATAAAATTTTATGAGGCTGTTTACGAGATGAAATCTTACCGGAGCTTGAAGTCAGGGTAGACCATCCTGTTGGGGAAACCTTTACGGCAAATACGGATGCCTTCAAGCACACCGTTACAGGTGAGCTGGTGCATCACAAGGTGGGAGTCGATGAGACCTGGCAAACGAAAACATTGTCAACTCTCGAGAAATACTCCCTCGAAGTCTCTAAATATACGATCATCAGCATTTGCCCAAATTATCATACAGCTACTCATGCTCATGTTTTATAGTCATTAGTGTCAAAGTATTTTCATGGCGATACATTCTAGACGGTATGTTTCACACGTTGGCTGAGTCGCCGAAAATTGGAGTCATACTAGAACGTGAATGTTGCACGTTATATTTAGTATGAGCTGAGTAACCACACTAAATTTACGTCAGTCAGTCAACGCCTACGTCGTGCACTGAATTTATTTTCTTAGTCCCTCGTCGACAGACAATAATGGGCAATATATTTTACGAGTCTTCCTAGATACAAATTTTACGCCTACTTCTAAATTCTTTGTTATTTTTAGATCATGATTCAGACGTAAAATTCTTTTGGGAAAAATATTCAACTTACCAGGCTGCTTCAACTCGTTGGGGATGATACAACGTACGAAGTGAGGCTGGGTAGACCTCAACGTTGTCATCAGGTTGTTAAGTTGTTCCTGTGGTAAGTACACTTACGGTATAATACACGGTTTTCACCTTCTTTTTGTTAGTAAAATTTGCGATACTACTTAATTATTACATCAAAATTTCGATTTTATATTTTCCAGTAGGTTATTTCAATAGTAAAAATCAATGTCTAACATATTTCAACATTTAAAGCGACACACCAATGGGATGATTTTGCAGTATAAAACATTTTTGATGAAAACGTGAACATAGATTAAATTACACAAAAGATTGTTAAGAAACACAAAACACACGGACAAACATTAAGTTTAGTATAATATTACAGCCATCGGTATAAGTAACGGTATTTCTACTAACAACTTTTCGGCTGATTGGGTGATGTAATGGTAAAGAAGTCAATTCGATGAATCTAATTCGTAATAGTGCAGTCATTGCGAATATTACGAAGGTTAAATTTATTGATACAACAATGGAGGAGGTGTTCGTTACCTCTTTATACAAAATGATTATAAAAAGTTTCTGTACATCGTTTACAGAAATAGTTCAGACGGTGTAGAGCTACAAGTAAGTAGTAATTCTACACCAATCGGGTGAATAAAACAAAATTCATCTACAGTTAAAAACTTTCAAATAAGTACCCTGTAGGCGGAGGAGACAGTAGCGAAACCACCACCCTTCTTACCGCGACCGCCTATGGATGTACATTAACAAGCAACAATTAGTGCAAAGACGAACACAATATGGCGTATAGACAAAGACAAGGACATAATTGACGAGTCGACAATACAACTGCGAGACGCGGCGACATGAGCCCTGCTGCAAAACATACACGGACATGGACAAACATTGATGTATTAATTCTGAAGCGTGGTAGAACTGGCACCTTGAGAAGCATCATTATCGGAATAATAGATATTTACATCACTTAACAGATCAGCTGTTTTACTTTGATAATTAAGTGATTTATAAAACAAAAATGTCAATGAGCTCTTTATGATGAATCTCATGTAGGTGCAAGTCCTTGGTGTGTTGATAGACGTGGACAGTAAGCGACGAGAAGACACAGAAGCAACTCTCGGACATAGTATTCCAGTTTACCCTGTAGAGTGATGACACAGTCTGGAAGGCAGAACCCTTGGCACGTTTGCCTCCAGCGCCTAATTTGTTTAAAAAAATGTGAGCAAGATGAAAATAGAAGTATATGTTGTGATAGTAATTAACGATATTGGTATCACATTAATGAATGATTTCATGACACTTTTGAAGTATATTCTAATGAATGTAATGGTATATCTACTATCTTTAAGTACAGAGGACTACTTGAAACAAATTTAACTAAACTAATAGAATGGAAGGAAAACAGTAATGATGTTCATGTATTCGTATGTGTAGTGGAAAATGGTTTGTCAAAATATCACTTGTATGTTCACAGAAGTTCTTGGGAGCTCATGAATACGGTCCTCGCTGGAATTCTTATAACTAAGTTCTTATAAAAATATCATGTTTAAAATTACTACAGAATAATAAGATTATAAAGACTTGAATTGAACAAGATTAATTTAAATAAGTAAAAAAAAAACAAAAATTAAAATTTGAAACAACTATGAAACAGTTGCTTCTGAAGATCCTTTCCAAAATTTACTTTTCAGTTGCATAAAAATATTATTGATCATTGAAAATAATATCTTATAGAAGATAATTCTTCTAAGTCTAATTTTTTTCTTAATATCCTTTTTAACTTAAGATTTAAATTACGTACCCTTGCCACCACCGCCGCCGCCAGCATCACCAGACTGGCCAGGATGGTCAGCGAAGATCTCAACCAACAGTTTGTTGGATCCCTTCTTGAACTGGTCGACAACAGTGTCGTTAAGGGGATCCTTGTTCTTCTCAAGCCATCCAGTGATGTTGTAGCCGACCTATTCATAAAGAAGATTAATTTATTATTAGTAACAAGATCATATCGTGTTACACCTACTGTTTGTTCTTGATGAGAACGAAAGAAAAAATCAGACAAAGACGTTAATACCATAATAATTTTAAAATTATCATTAAAGTTAATATCATATAATAGTCAATACAAAAGTTTGGTATGGAGAACCATTGTGTAGTATAATAATTTTCCGGTACATAATGGATAAAACTTAAAGTTTTATTGGGTTCAAAAATAGCTAAATAAATATTCGGCAAACTAACATCGTCGTTAATATCACGCTAAAAAAAATTTTATTGAAGAGCCTCAAGTTATAGCGACCACAGTTCCTAAAAGTGAATTAAGTAAAGGAATAATACTTACGTTACCGGCGTAGTGACCAATGGCGAAGTGAGCGGCCTGGCAACCGGGCTTGGGGGGTTTGGGCTTCAGGTAAGGAGCAGATTTGCCCAAGTGGTTGTTGTTCAACTTCTCAACGAAGGTCTGGTCAGTGGCTTTCGGGAACATAGACTCTTCCTCAAGGATGGAGAGGATACCCATAGGCTGCAAACGTACCAAGGAGATTAGATGATGAACGGCCATCTTCCATGGCAGCGTGCGTGTTCTTTTTGACTTTTGAAACTAAGTGTTTCTGAACTTTAACTTAAGCTTTTAAGCGTTTTATGCGTAAATAACAAAATGTGCAATGTGTGTTAAAGTTTGTCTTTTAAAATTGCCAAACAAAAATATATTCTTGATAAATTCCTTTTTACTTTAAGTGTAGGTATGTGTAATGTAAACTTAAAAATAAATTATGCATTAAAATTGAAAGCAGCATGCAATAAGAATGAAATGATGTATAGTGTAGCGCATATAATATATAATTATTGTGCGTGTTTCAATACTTGGTAGTAAAGCGTATATAATATGCTTAAAATACTTATTTCTTTTCACAAAATATTAAGCATTCTACGATATTAACTAAACGTTATAAATGCGAATAATTCTCCTAATTACAGTTTTTGCATGTGTGCGTCCAGCGGTGAGTTTAAATCTGAGATCGCGACAGCTTTGTGCAAATTACTCGAACATTTCAGAGCATATGCAATAATACAATTCGTCTTTAACATTGGCAAGTGAGATAAGCTACTTCTTAATGTGATATTACCGCGGAGGGAGGGGTGTACAGCCAGTAAAATTTATTTCTGCATTTGCAAGGGTTGACTTAATAGTTTCAGCCTGAAGCTTCTTCTATACGCGACCCTACAGCCTCAAGCTACATACCATATGCTCTAATACCTTTTCTATCAAATTTATTGTCGGTTGGAGATCCATACCGAAATCTATAAAGGTCCATTGGATCCCTTCTCTTTCGTACTCTTCTTGCTCGAGGACGAACATAAAATGATTAAAGTACTGCTGTAACTTTTCGTTGGTAAAGTTAACACAGAGCTGATTAAACCCGTTCACCTGGACCGCGGGGACATGGAAAAGATAATCGGGGTATCGAGTTAAATACAAGAAAACTTCGTAGTGTAGCGTGTGGGTGTATGGGTGACTGTGAGTTTGAAGTTGTGTAGTGTTTAAACTTAAAGGTACAGAAAGACACACAAATAGATAACACTCAAACCACGCATATAGCATTGACTAGTCCATCGAGGGAAGCGTTCAAGTTCC
Source organism: Urbanus proteus proteus (assembly GCA_018251915.1). Lineage (NCBI taxonomy): Eukaryota > Metazoa > Arthropoda > Insecta > Lepidoptera > Hesperiidae > Urbanus > Urbanus proteus. Next base: position 10,961 of record DWPV01000348.1, on the reverse strand, counting down.
AAATAAAAATGATTTAATTTTGACAACTTCACTCGAGGACCATGGCGAGATGCAAGCGTTCACAGCTGCGTTGCCGCCATATACCTTCTCTATAAGGTCAATGCAATTTTGGAGATCCATGCCAAAGTCAATGAAAGTCCACTCGATGCCTTCGCGCTGGTACTCTTCTTGTTCCAGTACGAACATGTGATGGTTAAAGAACTGCTGCAGTTTCTCGTTGGTGAAATTAATGCAGAGTTGTTCAAAACCGTTGAACTGCAGGGAGATAAGTAATGTGGAAGGTTAGGGGTGGCCGGTAATAGATAGGCTACAGATTTTGTTCTGTAGTTATACAACCTATCTAAACCTAACAATGAAACTAACAATGAAACTAATTTTCGAGCCGCATCTATCCCCATAGATTTGGCAAGTGCGCCAAACGTTATTCCGTCTGCAGGTGTCCGGCGCCGACGTGCTTTACGATTACTCGGACTATTACCTTCTCGATAAGATCGATACAAGCGAGCAAGTCCATTCCAAAATCGATGAAAGCCCAGTTGATGCCCTCCTTCTTGTACTCCTCTTGTTCGAGTACGAACATGTGGTGGTTAAAGAATTGCTGGAGTTTCTCGTTCGTGAAGTTAATGCAGAGTTGCTCGAAACCGTTGTACTTTTATAAACAGTAAACCCAAATTAAATGAATGGGACATAAAATAAGCGTCTACACAGATTAGTAGTAGGAACGTAGTGAAACACAAAACATTAATAAAACCAAATAGGCCCAGTCTGTCGCAGAGCTCCGTACACTCCGTGTACCTTTTCAATAAGATCAATGCAGGCCAGTAAATCCATTCCAAAGTCAATGAATTCCCAGTGAATTCCTTCTTTGGTGTACTCTTCTTGTTCCAACACAAACATATGGTGATTGAAGAATTGTTGGAGTTTCTCGTTTGTGAAGTTAATGCAAAGTTGTTCAAAACCATTGAACTAAGAAATCAAAGTAGAATTAATATAAAATAAGTGTATAAGAGATCTACTCTGCCACTATGATAATACTCATATACTTATCATTCTATAATAAACTGCTGAAATTCTTATGTCGAGTCACAATATTTAATAAATTGGTTTAAATATCAAATAGAACATAGGTACTAATAATAAAATCATGTAAATCATATTCTGATGTCTGCTAAATAAATATTTTGACATCTTCACCTTAAGTTATCATTATTTTTATTTTTTTATCATAGGCCAATAAAATCAATGGAGTTGTTGAAAAAATTTTAATGGCCTGTGATCGGTCGAAGATACTCACGTCGAAGATTTCGAAACCAGCAATATCCAGTACACCGATGAAGTGCTGTCTCTTCTGCTTGGTGTCTAGGGTCTCGTTACACTTCTTGACCAGCCACTTGAAGAGACGATCGAACATGCCCTTGCAGAGAGCACCCACGGAGTTGGTCACCTGGTCCTTGTTACGACCCTGGGTGACGAACTCGTTTCCGACCTTGATGCGGGGCTTCAACAAGTTCTTGTACAGGTCAGCGCAGTCGACACCGAGAAGCTTGGCAACCCTCTCACCATCCTGAAAAGTGAAGCAGTATTTTTAGTAACATTTCTTAAGAAAATCAGTTTTATCTCTATTTTTTTACGAAAAAGGATTGAAGGGGATAAATATGGAATATTAATGTTAAATCTGATGGAGATTTAAAGTATGCGGGTAATGTTACTTGCCTCAGTTCCGTCGGCTTCAGCCTGTTCCTCACGACCCCTCTGCTTGAACTTCATACCACCCATGTGCATGACAGCGGCGGTGATCTTGTATACGTTGTCCTTCTCTTCTTGGGGGAAGCCCAGAATGTCGAAGGCTTTCTATAATATTATACAGAGATCAGAAACTTGCAAAGTTAGGAGAACTTTATGATGGACAACTAATTTTACTGACCACAATTTGCGAGATTCAATAATCTTTAGGTATTTTAGAAAAACAAACGATTATATTTTAATCTTAATTTTTTTATATTTTTAATGTTGTCCATCATTGTTTGAAATATTTATAATTACTTTACTCAATTTAAAAAAATGTATTTGTGATAACATAAAGAAATATTATAATTCAATGTAATTGTAATAACGACAAAATACTTACCACAGTAATAATTATAATGATGATAAAAATTAGTAATCAAGAAGCGTTAAGAATTATGTTGAAGGTGATATAGCGGATGTTGATTCCAATAGTGCAAGAGAGGAAAGGCGGTGTTTTGTATTGGTTTGGATAACTGGGTCTAAAATAAAATCCGATTCCTTGGACTTTATGTTCACTACAGAAAAATAAAATTTTCTTACAGGAATATAGGTAACATTCGAAGTTTGTCTTACCATTACAGTTCATTTGAATGGTCAGGGTTCATAAAATTCAATTTGCTTACATCGAATTCTCATCTATGGATTTCAACTATTCAAATAGGGAAACCGGGTATCTCTCTAAGAGTTACACTTACATCTGTCATTTCACATTCTTCACCGTCATCGACGTTGGGGATGGTAATCTTACCCTGGGAGACGTTATAGTAATCGTATATGTCGTTGGACAACATACACATGTCTGTTGGTAAATCAAATTATTTTAGGAAACGTTCTTCAGATACCTATAAACGAAGAACTATAAACGATTCCCTACTATATTGTGTCGTGTCGTGTAATGTCTGTGAACACAAAATGTGCGGGGGTGCTCGTGCTGGAGCGGGGACAGTTCATCGTACTCGTGTGGTAAAACCTGTGCATAACGCTCACTGGAACTTTTGCAGGGAGCGAGGTAAAATGCATGTCAGAAATTTTGGAGCAACAGAGCCAATACGCGAATATCTGAAGCAGGACGCACGCTCCGTGCGTAAGTTCGTGACTTACGACCGTCAGATCGAACTCTTGCTCGTCGTTGATTCCAGGTATCCGCGTTTTCCCCTGACTTATGAGAGGATAGTCCGAGATGCGGTTGCTTAGCATCGTTACCTCTGCAAACACCAAAACATCTGACATACACATGCGCAGGCTGAGATTGACCCAGCCTGAGATAAGCAAGCAAGCAGGAAGAGAAGAGATATGATAGAGAAAGATGATTGCGCTAAAGATGTGAAAAGATCCAGTAGTCATATTCTGGACTCACGTCGGTAAGGTTCATTTCTTCGCCATCGTCTACACCGGGGATCGAAGTCTTGCCTTGAGCAACGATGTAGTAGTCGTTGATGTTATTTGACAAGAGACAGACGGCTATAAAAAACACCAATAATTGTCATGTCATTTGTTATTGGTGGTGGATTCATCTAGGGGAATAAACATGCCAACAAAGTTTGGGGTAAAACATACAATGTTCAATAACATCTCGTTACTGTTCAGAGGCGAGATGCTGACCGTTTCTGGTTTATGCAGAATAATGGTCAAGAGAACAAAACACCGGGAATGCTGTCTGAAGCCTTCGAGCTCATTGAAGGCTGAACTTACGTCGGTCAAGTCACATTCCTCTCCATCGTCTACGTGTGGAATAGTGGTCTTTCCTTGCGATACGATGGTATACTGATATATGTCGTTTGACAGCAAACACATTTCTAAATATTAAAATACAAGTTAATATTCATGGATAGTAAACACAGGGGCATCACGGCAACATAGTTGTGTAATGTTTGTGTAAGTGTATGTATATACATTTTTCTATACATTGTAAATATTTGTTTAACATTACATTCATTCTTCATTGTGCAAGTTATATGACATTTTTTTAGCTACAATTACAACTTATTGTTCACAATTATATTTATTAAATTTCCAATCTAATTAATTACTTTCTTATAAATGTATTTATCCATACTTTAAAGGTGGTAGAACCCTTTATGGTACGATTCCGGTGGCACCACAACCACGCCTCTAACAGCAGTGTTCAGTGCTGCTGAGTCCCGGTTTGGTGGGTGTTGTAAGGGAGACATACTTATTCTAGGCGATCCAAATTATTCTTCAGGGGTAGCAATGCACCTGTGGCCAAGCTCAGATAGGACTGTGATCTTATCTGGGGTTGATTACTAAGATGTCTATGGGTGACAGTGGTCACTTACCATCAGGTGGGCTGCATCCTCATATACTGCTTCGTCAAAAAAAAATCATTGTTGTCTATGTGGTTTACCTTGCTTATTAAAGTTGTAATTGGTGTCAAGTGTATATACGCACCCTTAAGTCCAGCGACGGAGCCGGACATCATCTGGTAGAAGATGTGGTAGGAACGCTCCAGGGCTTGCTGGGAGATGACACGGGCTTTCTCAAGCAGATCTGGGAGTAAGAGAATAGAGGTAAGCATGTAGTAGATTACTACTCGTATGTACCCATTGGTTAATGTTATAGAAGTTTTTACTTACAAGTCTCAATATCGGCACCAGCCAGTTTTCCAGAAGGTCCGAAGTGGATACGGATGAATTTACCCTTGAGAATAAAGAAAAAGGATTCGTTAATTTGTGTTGCAAAGTTATAATAGAACATTTCGTTCCTTATTAAAATTTACATAGTAAGGAATAAACTGGATACTTACGAAACGGGAGGAGTTGTCGTTACGCACGGTCTTGGCGTTACCGAAGGCTTCAAGCACAGGGTTAGTTTGGACGACCTGGTCTTCCAGAGATCCCTTCTTCTCCGCGTTGGGATCCTTCTTCTGCGACGCACCAACGGTGGCGAAGTACGCAATTACCTTCTTCGTGTTCTCAGTCTTTCCGGCACCAGACTCACCGCTGTGGATTTTGAGTGACTTTTTACCATTTTGACTCCCGTTGAAATATTTTTCAGCATGGATTTAATCATTTTAAAGGTTTGTTTATATCAATAATATCAGTCCCTCGTCATTTTTCGAAAGAGGACACCCATTAACTTCGAAACGATTTTGACAATATATCATGTGGTGAGTTTTTTCCAAATTTTGGTGTAAATTCGTAAATCTGTTCTTCTTGATAAGTTAAGATATACATAAGGATTACAGCAAGAATATCAAACAATGAAATTCTTAAAATGATTACTAAAACTAGTTTAGTAGTTTTAGGTTTAGTGAAAAAAGTTGTTAACCGGAATTTTACGGAAGAAACATAATTTAACGGTTTTTTTTAAGGAAATTTATTTTGTTTCAAGCGGATGAAATGCATAATATAAGGCATTTCATTCCCCCTTTTCCATGTGAGAATTGTCTAGACCCCCATTCCCCTTCTAAATGTCATGTAATTAATGGATGCACCCAACATTGTTTTTGTGAGCTGTTTTCGTCACGAACATTGGTGAATGTTCTAGGACTTGCTAATTATTGGAATGCATGACTATGACCATATAAGTATTGCACTATTTATTACCAACAGAATAAACGTCACGGCCATGTGACATGTTGGCATCGTCCGCCGATTTGGTCATTACACTGAACAGGAAGTAAATGTTTACATCAATGGCATTTACAATAAAGATAAACAAACTTACGTAATCAACATAGATTGATTCTCGTGGTTGGTCAACATGTTGACGTAGGCACCATCGGAAATGGCGAAGATGTGGGGGGGCACTTCCGAACGACGCTTGCCTCGGTATAGCTTGGCGCATCGTGTCGTGTACACGGGGAATCTCTTGTAAGGATTGATAGCCACACAGAAGAGACCCGAGTACGTCTGTATGGAATTAAAGCGTCGTTAGATAGTTATATGAGATTTTGCTGAACTTAATGTGGATGGTATGGGAAATCGTTTGGGCATAGGGAAAAGGAAATCAATGTGAATGGATTATGGTTTCAGATAATAGGCATAAAATACCTCGAAAGAAGAAGGCATAAAGATTAGATATTATGGTCACTGGAAATAACATCTTAAAGTCGTTTTTTTTTGGAATATAAGTATGGGAAAGGAATTTGACATTACTAGGGAGATTTTTTGATACTGATATTTTTGGAACGATAAAATATGGATGAAAAATAGAATGATCACACAAAACAATACTTAAAAGTAAATCACATAAAACACAAACACGGAGATAGTATTGTATTGATACTTTGCATCTCCGCGTAAAAAAATATATTATAGAATTCGCCACTTTTTATATCAGCCAGATTTTAGAAAACATTATTTTTGACAAAATGTGGAGAATTCTATCATACAAAAAAGACAAACTAATCTAGACAATCTAGTCAAATAGAAAACATAGACCCGGGTATGTAGAAATACCTTTAAGATCTATGTACAGAACAAAAAGAGAGTCGAACCTTAAAACTCAACAATTTAAAACACAACACTGAAAGAAACTATTCTAAAAACAAAGAAAACCAATTCTTCTGGACGCTGCGGAGTCCTTTTCCACCGACTTGTCCTATGTAAAAGGGTTCAAGTGCGGTTTTAGAGGAATTTCTGGATTAACAGAAAAGGAACAGGATTTTGTAAGGAACATAATCATGGATACCGATTTAATTAAGACTGTCTAATTTTATGCACTTAAGTTTTTTCTGAAGCTCTTTTTAGTTTTAATAAGGCTATTTTGCTGCGTCAATGACACATTTTTATTGTGGTTTATTTTGTTTTATACCACAATTAATAAAAAAATCATTAGGAACATTGTCATAGTTATTGAATTTATCATGACTATATTATCCAATATTATGTAATTCATTTTTTATAAAACTCTTCATTTTACTTTTAATAAGGTTATATGGTAAAATAATGATTATCTATTGTGGATTTCTATGTATTACACCATAATATATTTGCAATTATTTTGGAATTGTTAACTTACTTTAAAATGATATTTTGTCTGTTATTTATAGACATGCTCTTTTACGTTTTGGGCGTTATATTTGTTGCTCAATACTATAAAAATGATTTTCTGTTCAAGATATCAGACTAACGAATCCAATGAATGAAAATAGAACTATCTTGAACGCGCCAGAAATAACAATAGACGCGATGAAAATAGGTCGCGAAGATGCTACTGGCGTATTAATAGCTTAAGTCAAATTGAATCGGTATTAATTGCGCATGGAAATCTATCGATGTCTAAACATTGGTAAATTTCCAATAGGTGTCCAAGGATTGAAAGAGATAGGAGAGGCGAGGTATAAACATGCACACTGCAATGCTGCAACTCCTCGTCGATTCCTGACTTACGTAAATAAGTTTATGATAGTATCTCTGCTTCAAGTTATACAAAACCGAAGCGTCGTTGAGGTATGTCAAATTGGACATATCCTCACATTTTTCGTATTTAGGTGGGTTCACTTGGGCAACTAGATCTTTCTTGAAGTCTTTTGTCTGTGGAAGAATAATGTTAATGATTATTATAATAATGGTAAAGGCGCTTATCGCGCCTACTTACATATATAAGTTTCGCATAATATCGTTGTCGAAGGTTGTGCAGTACTGCTGCCTCGTTAAGGTACGTTAGATCAGCCATGTCCTCGACTTTTTCGAATTTCGGCGGGTTTACTTGTGAGAGGAGTTCCTTTTTTAATGTCTTTTCCTGCTCATTTAATGGTTGCATTAAATATTTAAATATGTAAATGCATATTAGAATAGTCAACCTTAAGTTCTAGTTTACTTATTAACTAGTAACTAATTAATCATTAAAACTTATAATTTATAGTGAAGGTCTATACATTGACAAAATATTTGGATTACTTGGACTTTAATAAATTATTTCCAATAGGAATATTGTAATCAACCTGTACGTACTATCTTTTAAATGAACCAGTATTATTAGCTTAATTTTTAACTATTTCTTTATTAATTAGCACATTGTCACCTAAAAGTGATTATCTAATTATATCAAAAGTAGAGATTGCAATTAAATTTCTTCGTATCCAGAAAAAAGTATTGCAAACACTAAAAAAAACTGGTGCATTCTTCATCATTAAGTCATTATGTTTAACTTATATGAACTTTACTAAATTCGTTTAAATAATTCGCTGATGCATTACCTCGCCTCCAGGCAGGATAACGGTCACCAGATCGCCCTTGGTGGCCTTAATTTCTCCCTGTAAGAATCCCTCCTTCTCGTCGGGTACCCAGCAAGCCTTCTTGCCATCGTAGGGCTTGCTTTGGTCGATACGCTTCTGTTCCAGAGAAACGAACAGGTATGGGGTCGGATCGGGATCGTCCTCCCCACCTCCCTGCATTCCTGGAGGTCCCTTCGACATTTTCGGAGGTCTAACGAGACTTTTGGGCTAGTCGAGACACGAGAACAGAGCCCTGGAGCCTTCCTGCGGAACACAGTACACGTTAACCGAATGATCGTCCGTTTCTCCGAGTATCGGGAGTATATGCGGCCCCGTGCGTCTATTTGTGGCGGTAACCCGAGTAGTAGCCGGTTTGGGAACCGTGCCAGCTCGAACGCTGTTTGCGTAATACAGAGTTTTATGCGCGCGTTTTTATTAGCGTATTCCGAACAGCCCTTCGCGGATGTTACGTCACAGGAATGTGAGCTGGAGCGACGCCAACGGATTTAGCCGATCGTGGATTGTTGTTTATTGTCTTTTATGGCAATGGATGATGGATTGATTGGATTCAATTTGTCGATTCTATGATTTACTACAATTCTATTGGAATATTAACATTCAGAATGTTAAACATTAGAAAGTTATCTTACTTTCCAATTAGGTATCTACAATTACTTGATATGAAAATGAATTTCTATTCTACTCAAAAAATAAATTCAATTCTGATCACTTGTGTACATAAACTTGAAAGGTATGTATTTACACAGGTGCGATGACAATCGAACTTTTATAAGTAATAATGAAATCTGATTTCAGTTAGCACTTCAGGGTATCCGAATCCATCACCGTAACAATAAACAATCAACTCACTGCTACAGCACCCACTGCACACAAACGAAAAAATCCAATCCACTCAGTAAATCTGTTGCGTCCTTGTCACTTATCGAATCACTCGCGATGATGCACTCACTAGACGCACGGGGCAGCACGTACGTGCGTACTTACGTTTGGAGCCGTTCTGACCGGCGGCGGGGAGTGCCGTTGCTTTTTATACTCGCAACACGACACCACCGCGCCCGATCACCCCATTTTAGGCGGATGCCAGTAGAGCACCATCTACACTTTCAGAAGCTTAGCTTTCACTTGAGCGGGAACGCTCGCGCCGGTGGTACGTTCCGATGCATGCGAGGATCTGCCTGATCTGATCTGGACAGGATGTTTATTAATTCGTGCTTATTTAATCTGCAGTGGCTCGACCTACTCTATTTAATGAATCATCGGAATATATGATTTTGAGATTGATAAGTGGAAATTTATGTTTTAGTAACTACACGAATAGTGAAAAAAATCTACAATTATTAATTTTTTTCATACGGTTGTGGATATCTTTGCCATTAAAATTATGATCTATGTGAAACAAAGAAATCAATATATTTAATGCCGTAATTATAGTAGTAGATCGATTTATCTTACGCAAATATTATTACAGCACAGAAAGAAACATAATCGTTAAATGGGTAATGAAAAGATTTTTAATGGCGGATCGTTAAGCTTTTTTAAACGTAAAACTGTCTACAGAGAATAGTTATATGTAAACTAACTAAATTATGTTAGCTGAACTTTGTGTAATGAAATAAAAAATAATTACTTGAATATATTTAAATAATTTAATTATGATTATAGTTCATCAGACATCATAATTATAATAACAATTCCAAAGCTTGTTTCAAATTTAAATAATATTTAATTAAATAAATAATTATATTTTTAATTTACTACATTCAAAATTTCCAATACCAATTTTATAAATGGAACAAATACTGTTCAAGGTAATGATTAAGTATACATTTTATATCTTCCTTCGAATTATATATTTCGTTGGAAATTCACGAAATCACTGATAATTATTATACCAGGAAGCTATCAATGGACACGTAAATTCAAATAAATGTTCAAACCTGTCGTAAAACGTAACGCTTATTGCCTATTAGCTTGTATCTCATATCCTGTAACGCTACGCCGTAGCAGGGTTGTAGGCTAACTAAAATGAAGTTTTCTTAAGGCAATATTAGACCTCACGTATAGCAACGCATTTGTAATTGACTTCAGAGAAAACCCCTGTATTATATGAAGTGGGTTACAGATGTCCATGGCTAGCAGTGACCATTTATAATCGTATGTACTTTTATGTTAAAAAAAAACTCGCAGTCTAACACTAGAATTATCTGTAGGGTCATAATTACAAACAAAAAATAATATAATTTGGCTCTGGTAAGAAGATTATACAGGTGTACCTACCGTTTAGATCTCTTTTTACCTAGAGACCGTACTCGACACTACCTTGCCGGTGGTGGTGTACCACTACACCACGTGGGCTCTGAGAGGAAAAAAATATCAGTTAATTAAGTTAGGTCGGTGACTACGATATATAAATGTTGTGTTAAGGTCAAGGCTATTTCATAACCTAAAGAATGCCAGGACCGTTAAGCTTGCAGCTCCACATTGCACGTGGATGTGGAGGGAATTGAGGTAAATTAACCCGTACATGATTAGTATTTCATATCAGTCGAATAATATTAAATTCTTTTCGCTTAACATTTTTTGTTATTTTGCTGCATTCATTGAGAATTTTGTTCTTACAAGGTCATAGATAATGATAGTAGCAGTGATGTTAAGCGGTCAATGCCGCTTACGAACAGTACGAACATCATTCCAAATATGTATTCGTAAAGAATTGACTGAGATTTATCACCAATGCGTTGCTTGTAAGATCTAAGTAGATATGCCTCTCTTTTGTTTTACTATTTTCACTCTTCAAACCACATCACATTAGCTTTAAGCTGTAGTAAGGCAGAAATAGGATCGCTACGGTATCATATATAAAGTACATATCATCATCAACCCATTATTGTCCCACTGCTGGGCACGGGTCTCCTCTCATAGAGAAGGATTTTAGGCCTTAGTCCACCGTGCGGGCCAAGTGCGAATTGGT
>DWPV01000347.1:0-31384 GCA_018251915.1 Urbanus proteus proteus | reverse complement strand
AGGAAAAAAACTAAAATGAATTTTAAGATAACGCCAAAAAATTCAAACAATTCCCTTTTTCAACAAAAACTCTTTTGATAGGGAATTTTAGTTTAGAAAGGTTAACTAAAGACATGAAAACACTTAAAATCAATAAAAAAATGATTTAAAAAGAAACTAAGGACTTAATATTTAAAGATATAGGCATCAAAATCTACTACTGCAGGTAAAGAGGATTTGAACTCCTAATCATTATTACTATTAGTAATTAGTAACTATATAATATACTTATTAAACTTTCGATATAAACAATTGCCAATACCAATTTACTATTGCATCATCAAGCAACATACAAACACATACGCAGACAATTTAGTTGCATAGGGGCGTATAGAAGAATTTAATGTATGCATGCAAATACCTAACAAGATGTGATTGAAACACGGAGTTTCTATAAGTATTCCATCTCTGTCGCACTTCTTTGCCTTCGAGAACATTCCTATTATTTGTATTATAGGAGTAGCATTGGAGCATGCAGTCCACGTAGGTAAAAGTGGTAACTGCCACCGAGGGATATTTGAAGACGTTGGTTTGGAAATAAGTAAACGAGATTACATAACATTGAACGAGCTATAAAAAGACATTAATGGTGATAGAAAATATCGTGAGGAAGCCTGCATGCCTGAAAGTTCTTAAAAAGTTCTCAAGGTGTGTGAAGTCGACTAATTCGTACTTGGTCCGAGACTATGGCCTACAGGCTAGATAGCTCTCTCTCTGAAGAACGAGAAAGAAGATTACATAGCAAAAACAGATATTACATTGTTATTTATGATGGTCATCATCAATCACAGGTTTATTAAGGGTTGGTTAAACACCCTTCTCAGATTGAATGACCAGATGGTCGGAGCCTACCCCTTCTGAGAAAAAAATATTGTTTTTCCACAGACATGAAGATTGATAATCCTAAAACCAATTCAATTAATCTGAGAAAGGGTAGGTTTGACCATAACACAGGAGAAAATCTTTTTGTTACTTTTTACATTGAGTATGATGTTCTACTGCAAACACAAAGACGAGAATTTTCCAAGTCATATCTACGAGTAAGTATTGTGATTGTGAACAAATAGATTACTTTAATTCAAAAAATTCTAGGTCTACCGAATTACAGAATGTAGATCCTTGTCCAGTCGGGGATCAAAATTGGAACCCCTACGTAAATCCACCGATATCTTATCGAAAAAATAAATAAAGACTGACTTAACAGTAAAATTAAATAAACATCTTACGGAGACATCACTGTCTATAATATTAACTTCTTTTGAAATCATTAATAGACATCAGTTTTATAAGAGCTTATCTAAAGCGATTCAACTAGTTCATAAGGAAAAGATCTAGTTTAATTTTATGGTATTTTTATTTCTATCACGGAAGGCAAATTTGAGAAGAAACAATGACGGATATGTGAGACAGTTGGAAGATTTACGGCTTCCAATACTTTTCCTGGAACTCGGCTAATAAATCTGCTCCAAAATTTCCACTAATTAGCGATAATTAATTCTTTTTATGCGCCGATATTGTGTCAACTATAAATCTAAGCTAGCTAGATTCTGCGTATAACTTTGGTCGTATCTAAAAATTGATAATGCGACGGTCAAAATGTCTCAATTAACCGAAGTTTAACGTCATTACGCTTTCTACACTCATAGTTTCACAGTCGGATTTTCTCCTGTGTCGTAGGTGCAACGGACACACACTTACACGAATACACAAACACCCAGACCCAGAACAGAAATCAAAATTCATCATTTAGGTATCTGTCTGGCCGGGAATCGAACCCGGGACCCATTGCGCGTCAGAGAGTATGGTAAACGTTCCGTCACTCGGTCATTTTCGAGCTTTATGTTCTGTCTTACCTATATTTAGCTATTATTTTAAGTTATTGCAATTAGCAATACCTAGATAATATTTTTTCCCTATTCCGGAAATACCTTAAAAAGTTCGTCAATATGTACAGACATCTAAAACAAATCCGTATTTAGATACATAAAACTCAAATGTCTATCGTTCCACGCCTCCCACTCAATCCGATGCCTCATTAGTTACTGGCCACTAAAGCCACGTGAGGCCACCTCATTTCGGTTATTAGTAATCGTGTACGCATAATTAAGACGAATAATTATAAATATATGTAATTGCTTCCTGTCATGAGTTTGTGACTTTTTGAGCGATGACTGTCCTAAAGATATAAATAAATGTACCTACACTACCTACTAAGCGATACCTAATAGGTACCTACAATAAAAAAACCAAATATTTATTAAGGACATAAGAATATATATCTACGTATTTTATACTGTTATTTTTACTTAATAAAAGTAATAACAGTATCTGTGTAACAATTAAACAAAATTACTATCACTACATAGTATAAAACATAGTCGCTTTCCGCTGTCTGTCCTATGTATGCTTAGATCTTTAAAACTACGCAACGGATTTTGATGCGGTTTTTTGTAATAAATTGGGTGATTCATGAGGAAGGTTTATATGTTATTTAAGACGTGCGGAGCCGCGAGCAAAAGCTAGTAATTACTACTTGCCATTTAGCATGAGGTGGGCTGTAGGTACTTACGCTAATTTACCTAATTAAATAGCTAGACAAATAAATACCTGGACATACAACTTTTTCACTACAATCAAGGCAAAACATAATTACAATTGAAGTCAAATATCAATAACACAGAATCTAATCTAAAAATATAATCTAACACAAAAACAAGAGATTTAAGGATAAGGTGTTAGCATGAGCTATGCGAACGCGATGCTATCGGTGTTATCGTGGAACATGGCCGTGGATGGTAGGTGATGACCACGTGGCTGTCTATATCTGATTCAATTAGGGATTTCCGAAATGATAATAATAGTGTCATAGTGATAATGTCTTAATATATTACCTAATATAAACATATTGGCAAGTACGTAAGCATTCTAATATATCGCCTGATAGACAACACAGTTTAAACGGGAATGGCACGAATGGCAGACTTAAAAGACAAACTTATTCGAGCCGCTCCCATTTAGCTCTTCGCGTCCTCTCTTCTAAATGGTATACCTCAGGTGAAACTAATCTTTACTGGACTTGACTACAGATGTCCATGAACATCAGAGTATATTTAACATTAGATTGACTGCATACCCGTTTGCTATTTCTACTAAGTATACCTACAAAACCGTTTTGCCACGCGAAGAGTTCAATCGTAGACGTCCTAAATGAAGAATTGAAATTTCTTATCCGTATGTGGGTATAACGCCAATAATATAGCGAATTGATAACTAAAATATAGTGAATTGATAATTATCTATAAAGGTAAAAATTATATTTTATAAAAATGACTGTTTATCTGTGTCTAAATAGTGATAGTGTTCCCAGATCAGCTGGTTTGACACAAACCGCCATGAGCCATGAGTGACGCACGCTACAACCATGTACCGGCCATCGCTGCCGAGTTCACTGACGTGCACCTAGGGTTGCTACTTTCGCACAAATACTTTTACATATTTTTTTAAAATAAAAATGCTGACAATTTTATTTTTAATAAATCATGAGTAAAAAAATAAAAAAAGATCTTTTCGTGGGCTTGTTACCTGGTACATACAACTGAATTGAAAATAGAATTAAGTACTTCGTACAAGCAATTGTGTTATAACGTTTGCTACAGTGTTCGCGTCGACTCTTTTAAATATTATTAAAAAATACTATTTGATTGACTATTCAACTAATTTTACTAAGGAGAAAGATAACCTGTTTTTTTTTAAATATTCTGCTTGTCGATGCTACTATTTTTTTCGTTTGATATTTCATTTAACCTGATTTAATACTTATATTGTACAAAAATGTTATATTACGCAACGGTAAAACTATTTTTTGCTTCTTCACTATTGTAGGTATTTTAAGAACGATGACTCGAAATATCTAGATGGGAAAGTGTAATCAGGGAACTAATAGATAAATACCTAATCTAGAAAGTAAATATGGAGGATTGATTAAGTATTCTCGAGATAAGATAGCAACAAAACTGTTGTCAGGTACTGAGTAACTCATCGGGTTTTGTTTAAATATCACTCTTTTTATATTTTCGAACGCAAAATTTTAAAAATTACGTTTTTCAAAACATTTTTTTTAAATATGCCTCGATCTTTTGGAAAGTTTAGAAAAACAGACAGATTTTGAATACCAAATTAAATAATAAAAAAATCATAGTGTAATTTCTCACAATAAAAAAAACTATATATTTTTTTAAAATTAATAAATATTTTAAATGTTACTACCATTGTTTAGCTTATAAAATAAACTCAATAAATGTTTTTAAGTGGCAACCCTAGCTTAGCGCCGGTTCAAATTGAACGCGCCTTTGAACCGGCTACTATGTGAGTCTTAACAAATAAACCACCAACATTAACCCAATATTCCTTCTTAGAAACCTGAACTGCATGTTTTATGAACCATTACATCTTAAATAGCGTATCCTTATTTTATCCTTTTGCTAATTAATTATTAAGGCAGGTTATTATGTGTATGTGTTATTGTCCATAGGTAGATGCCTAAAACAATTAGGCAACTAGTTCTGTACCTATATACCTACTTACTATAGCTACCTATAGCTATAGGTAGGTATAGTCAGGATTGTAGTCTAGTCTAAATCTCCGTTAGGCAGTAGCAAATTACCTACCATTATTTAGCATCCTGATAAGATAATTAGAGTCGTAGTGATTTCAGGCCAACCACTATGATTTTCTAGAAATCTACTAAAATCCAATTAGAAGAAGATTCCCTATCATTAGTCATTGGTAAACGTTATTACCTGATTAACTATAAGTTGAAACGTTTATGTAACTATCCCACAGAGAAATCTCTCGTCTATTCATTAATGAGATTGTTATTACTATCTATGACTTTAGACCTTTATAGCAGTTTGATCCTAACCCAGCCGAGCCTCACAAAGGCAGCACCTGTTAAAATTAGTAATAAAAAGTGGTAAAACAAAATAAAGGAGTTTATAGCTGTGTCGTTAGAAACTTGATACTTTAAGAACAAACAATTTACGGCAATAAAATGTAGACAAGCGGCAGAGACGGATGAAAAAACGCATTTGAATAGCCGCCTCATGACTGGCATGACACAATGCCGTAGGGTTGGCGGCAAGTTGCGGCAAAACGGGCAAATGAGGCAAAGAGAGCAAAAACTACAAAATTCCACGTATCGGTTCGGTATGTTAACCGAATGCTATTTGGCAACCCTTGGATCAATGGGAAAACAAAGACATGGTTAAATGCAAACTACCTACTTGAAACCACCATTATTAAAACATCGAGAAATACCTACTATAATAGAATTACTTAAACATTTATGGAATCAAATATTCTATCAGTGTAAAGATAAAAAGAAATCTTCGTAGATCCCTCATTATGTAAGTATTACTTAATAACATCTAAAAAGTATTTGAAAAAAAGTAATTTTAAAAAAGACAGCGATTAAAAGACCCATATAACTTGCCGAATCAGGTACATAATAATTTAAATACCTATAGGTACATCTACAAATATGATTATCGATTAAAATTACCTAGTGCGTTACTTATTTAATAAGAAAAGTGAGTAAATCATTCCATCAGTCGTTCGAATCTCTAGAAAATATGTAGAAAACTGTCACACTGTATACCTAGACATGTATGGTCAATTACCAGTTTGGCGAGAGACGTGCGACCGGTTCGCAGGTGCCAGTCAATGGGCCACTCACGAATAGTAACTAGTAAACACTGAGATCATCGATATATCTGCTCTCGGTGAAAGAATCGCAAGTTCGGTTTAACTCACTGGCGTTTAATTGTTCTGGTTTGTCCGCAAATCAAAAATCAGAAAAATCAAATTTATCAGATACAAAATCCACAAATTAACTAACAATATTAATTATGTAACATATTATTTACCTACCTGCCTTATTTTTCAACTGGTTTTCTATATTAATCGTATACAACTAAACCCTATTTCACTAGGCTTTAAGTCCGAAAATATAACTAAACAACACTTTACAGTTCAACAGTCGAATACCTACTTATAACAAAATCACTTTCGGATGGTTCTAAACTTCGTTAATAGAATCCCAGTAACGTATACAACGAAACCAACGACAAAACTACAATGCAACCATTGAACCTTTCAAAAAGCGATTCGGTAACCGTAAAACACGACAATGCGGACAATTTCGTTTAAATCGCGGCGTAATGACAGCCATTCACAAATCCAAAGCCGAAAAACCCGGCGAGACAATAAAGAAAAAACCGATCACGAATATCGAGTGGTTCGTACCTGCGCGGGCGCAGCGCCTCGCCGGCGCGACGTGGCGCCGGCGCCAGCCAGCCGAGCAATTATGGCTAAATAAATATCGGCCACGCCGCTCCGACGGCAGATGGATGCTCCTATCTACACGACATTCGGCTCCGTAGTTAAACGAAATTAAAACATAAACTTGTTTACGTAAAAACATTACAAGAAAAGTATCGTATCTTTTGTTTTCGTTTAAGAATGGTGCGACAAGATGCTACCCAATAAATCAACTAAAGCTGATTCATAGACAGATTTTTGGTGCGTGAAAAGGTTGTAAATGAGTCATAAATAGACGAGAGAACATCGGAGGAGAATTTCTAGCTGATTTAACGATTTTTACCCGACGTTCGGTTGAAAGGGTGAAGCCGGGAGTCTCCACATGCCGTCGGAAGCGCAGATGCTAAGCTCGCCCGCGGCCTCGACAAAGGTACGGAGGCAAACCGCAGGGTTCGAGCCGGTAGTCTCCATCCGTATGATCTTGTAACCCTGCGTTCGTCGCGCCGACGCCTGCGCTCGATAAGATAAGGATCCCCCTCCCCCGCCGGATAAAAACATTCACAAATAGAGGCCGGCGGCGGCATGATTGGCGCCGATTCGCAAACACGCCTCGGGCACGTACTACAGTGGATTGATGTGCATGCCACGACACATTCACTTTTAAACTCACGACTAAAAACTGTCTATGAACTACGTAGAATTAGTGACACTGGTGGCCACTGGCGCAGGAATTTCCTTTAAGGAAAGTGGGATTTAAAAGAAATTGGTTGCGGAAAAAAGAATGTCGTTCTGAAATTTTGCCGTGCGACTGATTCAAGTTCCAATCTTCGCGCTTTTAGATTTTGGAGAGGGTTTGATTCAATACTGCTAAGTACCTATAGCAGAAATATCACCTATATCACTCTTCTTCATTAGACAAATAAACTTTAAGATATTCCTTAATTCTTAAGGAATCATTGCAGATAATAACGAAGCAACGTAATCACAAAATAATTAAATCAAATGAAGCTCGCAAAGTAAATACCTATAAATTACGAAGCTCAGCAGGTGTACCTGAATAACAAGCAGTGATGATTAAGTTTACGACAATTTTTACGACGTAAGGATTGTAAAATTTAAATTGCTACCAAAATCCATCGATATCCGTGGAAAATAAACAGCACTAAAGTTCCATCAAATGTCATTAAATTTGATATGTAGTAGGAAGATGTGTAGATAAAATACAAACACAGTTTGGTTTTGTTTTTAGAGTTGGTAGCTATGGAAAACTACTTAGTTTAACTCATTCGTTTAGAAGTTTGGTTGCGGCCTACTTATAATGAGGCGGCCATCTTAGTTTCCAAAAGTAGCAAGGCTTTGCAAAAAACCCTCTTCCACATGAATCTACAGCAGTAACCTCGAACCGTAAGGTGGACTGCAGCTCGTTCGCTATCTTATAAAAGGTACGCGAGATACAGGTCATTAGGGTATAGGAATGAATCGAGCGAGATATACGCTAAGCGAACCATAGTCACTTTCTATCGTAGATAAGTGAGCGGCTATAAATAAGCTAGGATCAATTAGGTGATATCGTTAAAAGCATGAATCAAAGGTATGCCGGTCGGCGCCGGCGGGAGCGTTGGGAACTCGTCGCGAAAGTTGACAAAAAATTAGTTAAGAGCGAGTCGAAGTCGAATTGACGGTTCCGTACTTGTAATAAATACCATAAATTGTTTTTTTGTATCTAAAGTACGTAGGTTTAGAAAAAAAAGGTGTTATAATAGGTATCTATATTAATTCTTATGCCTTATGATTCTAGGTCAACAGAAAGTACCTAAGAATAGGTTTCGATCCCATGAAATCGCAAAATATGCGATACATACTTGCAATGTAAAGTGTCATATCTTTTGATCCTGTTACTTTACTTACTCTGATTCCACAGCTGATAGGTACTGTAAACCAGAGCAGGTATTTGATATAAATTTCAAATTAATACGCATTCTTGAAACAAACTTGGAAGACAGACAGAAGGCCAACAAAGTCATATAAATTTCCTTTCTCCATTGAGTCACAGAACCCAAAAAAACCGACGCGACGTAATCGTCAGTCGGCAAAAAACGGCACAGGTGGGGTCCGATACCCCGTCTGCCATGACGCGATGCAAATGCACCTCTCCCTTCCAGATTGATGGCAACAAACCTCGATGGAAACTTGCTGACGCCAAAATTCGCGAATACATTAATCGACCATGAACTTTTATTGCTACTTATTTTGATGCATCGAGAATGATGACACGACTGTTGGAATCAATCGACCTTTCAAAAAAAATACCAATAATTTTATTGGAATCATGTTGGAACTAGTAAGAACTGACCGGGGTGATATTACACCTATGTCTAGCGTGATGCAGTTCGGTTAACGGATGTAGGTGGAAGCTGACTTGTATACCTACTAGCGGAACCCCGCGGTTTCGTCCGCGTTTAAAAAGTGCAATAGAATATATATTTAAACATAAATGTCATCCTGCTGTCCCGAGACGGCAAGCGCATGCGCGTAGAGCGAACGCTAATAGATTTTTCAAAAATTATAGTAGTCTATGTTACGCCTTAGACCTTCAGCTATCTTCCAGTGAAAGTCCTGTCAAAATCGGTCCAGCCGTTTAAAAGATTAGCTCAGCCAAACAGACAGACAGACAAAAAAATTAATTGCATTTTCGTCATAGGTATCGTGTATACTTTCATATGCATTCAGTAAAAAATTGCTATTTTGTAATCACAAACATACAGGTGAGACGATCGAGTCAGTCCTTAGAAGAAGCAACTACAGATACTTGAAATAGAACCTGTAGGTACATCACAAATATCTATGGGCACAGACCGCTTACCATCAAACGAACTGGCTCGTATACTACTTCAATAAAAAAATGTTTATAGTCTCGAATACAACGCTAGACACGGTCGTTCAGACATATTTTTTGCGGCACGAAAGAGAAAGTGATAACATGTAATGCAAGGACATCCGCTATACTAGCTATACTCAAGAGTGGATCAAGCAAACCTAATCATTGAAACATAACGAGTGTTATGCTAATGCTGTATCAATACCTTGACGAACCGCGAAGTAGAGCGGTTGCTATACTGACACGCAGGGTCCTGGGTTCGATACCCGCCCAGACAGTTATTTAAATGATGAATTTAGGTTTCTGTTCTGGGTCTGGGAACACAAGAAACAATCTTACTGTGAGGTTACGAGTGTAGAAACCGTTTAAAAATCCTAGGTATTACACCGACATTTTTTAATGCGTCTCTCGTATTTATTTCAATAAAAGGTAAAACCCAAATGAAGGAGGAAATTCCAGATAACGAAATTTCCATCCATCATCAATTCATCACATAGGAAATATTTAGTGATAAAGTAAATGGTTTTCATAAGTGAATTGTCATCTTGTACAAGGGAAAAATGGAGATGATAATGCAAACAGTAAATGGTTTTTCCAAAGTTTCGTTTTTCAATATGTATTTGACAAATGACAATCGATCATCATATGGGCACCTATCTTACCTAATAAAATACAATTGAGGTTAATATTATCTCAATTGTATTTTAGCAGTAAAAGAAATAAAAAAGTGGTACCTATAAAACTTATGTTAAACATATTACTTTAAATAATATTCCTGTCACTTTAATACTGAGGTAATATTATCACCGTAATAATATGTAAGTATACGTCTTCCATAACAAAATTCGCTAACCATCTAATCAAAGAAATTGCCGTCGAATCTTTTTCGGCATTTTTAGAATTAATAACAAACTTCTATGCAGATTATACCAGGAAATAATAATTCTCCTTAAAGCAGCCTACACAGATAAAGTTCCAAACTATTATAATGTGTCGGATACTTGGATAATAAATGTGAACATGGAAATATAAGCGACGGCGTACATTATCGTGCGTAATGGGTAAGTCACGATGTCTCAAACTATAAGGATAGTGACCAAAGAACAAATGTTAGATTGACGAAGTAGAGAAAAATCAACACAAAATAACAAAAAGACAAGTCAACATAAAACTTTTCTGAAGTCTATGAAAAATGCAAAAAGTGATATAGTTAGGGCTTTTTACGCACATTTAGCCCCATTTGTAGGATTGTTATTGATGGATGGATGGACACATACAAGAGTGTATAACACCAAGACCCACAACCTTGAGGTAAATAACTTTGTATTTAAATAGAATAATAAATAGTTACAGGAAAAGTACCAAAAAGTGAATATAGATAATGAAAATGTCAGACATTCACACTAGATTTATTTAATAGACTAAAACCAAAAGCACCCAGACCCAGAACCCAACTTAGTAAATTACAAGACAAACCTAAAATAAAGAATAATTTGATACTGCTAACACCTAATGAAAAGCCGCCATTATTAAGGACAATGATCATTAAAACCTCAGAGTTCAGTGACCAAGGTAGCCTCTGCCCACATAAGGGAGTAGTTATTGAATATTTGAGCTTTCTTCTTAATTAATATGCTAACAACCATTGTAGCCTCCTACACGGCGCGGGTAGGTGGCACTGGCGCCGCGGTGAGAGGCGACATGGTAATGAGGGATTTTAGGTACCTACATTGTAATGTACAGAACTGGTACCCAAATGGTACTCTTTGGATAACTGCTTAAACGCTTTCTACGCTTAAAGCCCCATAGTAGGATTTTCTCGTGTCGTGGGTGCCATGGACACACACACGAATACACACACCCAGAACCAGAATAGAAATCTAAATTCATCATTTAGATGTCTGTCTGGCCGGGAATCGAACCTGGGACCGCGTTAGACCGGTATTGTAACCATTCCGCCACGCGAGTCCTCGGTAATTGCGAATATAAGTAGGTACGGCAGCAATCTTGGAGGCAATAATTGTAATAGTTTGTAAGCGGAGATCTCCAAAATTAATGGGTGCTGAAAATTTCAGCTTTTTCTTTATGGGTAAGGGATAAATAGAAGAGCAAGAAAGCGAAATTATTTTAAGTGTTAATTTGTATACGCGGTAGGTTTATAAACATTTCATTCGTTTTAAATGCTACTTACATTAGGCTACTTTGAATAAACTTTAATTTCCCACTGAAGATTATCCAGTATAGATATATTAACGAATGCAATCGGTAAAGGTATTTGTATCCAGAAATATAGGGACCTATAATAGGTAATGTTGCTAACTATACGTAAACTTTTAGGAAAATTACATTTCGTCGCGAAATTGTAAATAAGGAAACAACAACGAAGAATTCAAATTTATACATGAATCTGTTTCAAATAAGATAAATATTGGCCAAGAATCTGATTTATTCGGAATTTATAGTGTTTAGAGCTAGTCTTAAACCTAAAAGCGGGCGACCTACATAGCTCGCGGAATATCATGTTTACGAACAAACCTAGTCATTTACATTTTAAGCTGAAATTGGCGCCACAGGTCTCTCCTTGGTATTCATTGCAATAGATCTTTAATGGTTTAGCATTTTTGAATCTAAATCTTTTAGTTATGGCTACGGTTGCTTAAGTTTCCGACGTTTTCAGTTTATGGACAAAATATTCTAATACCTATCAAGTTGGTAGGTAGTATTTACGATTGCTTTGTATTTTTTCCAACAGCTGTGGAAGTTTAGTACGAGTTTGGTAAGCGAATTTGAATGACATGTTTACAATGATATTGATGATCGATGCGTGGTATTGTTCTTATTAGTTACTAACGAACATATGAACTAACACGTTAACTACGTCAGTAAGTTACCTTAAGTCGCGTAGATATTGTCAACCATGGTTAATAAGCTTAGCTAAATCCGGAAGGCAATGATAAACACGATCACGAACGCGCGGAAGAGCAGTTTAAATATGTACAATGGGGAATGGGCGTCTGTTTGGCGTCGCGAATTAAAAAGTTAACGGCGGCGCGCGGCCCGCCGGCGCCGGCGCCGTGACCTTGTCTAGTTATCGCGACCCTGCGCCGACACCGACACGCAGACAGACATCGCTTAGCGACGGTACGCGACCACTCATTGCCACTCTAACCACTTATTATAACTACCCTTGTAAAATCGGAAAAAGACATGAAACTACCCACCACAGACGCTACATACAAATTAAACGACCTTTTAATTTTCGTTAAAACAAACACTCGACTCGATCTAAGACGACGGCTGATGTCAGACTCTATAAATAGACCGCCGAACGTCAATGTTTACAATCTACACGGGGGATGGAAGTGTAACTTTGGTCTCGGTAAACTCACGATTCGGGAGCGAGCGCGGGCCGGCGCCGGCGCGGGATGACGCCGCGGCGACGTAACGCAGATACGGGAGCGGGCGAGCGATAACGCCCGATACGCGATAACGCTGCACCGATACCGACATCGCTGCAGCCGCCGGGGCTCCGCGCGAAACGTGGAAAAATACGGGGAACTCGACACCGCCGCGTGCACCTCGCGACACCCTCGCCGGCGACCGCCGCGAGATACAGTAAACAAATAGGTTAGGCGATAAGAGTCCGTCGGTCGGGAGCGAGCGGGCGCCGCATTCCGACTTTCTACGCGCTCCGACATTCTCGACTCACTACACGCGTAAGCGGCTCCTCGGAGGCGCCGGCTCGACCTTTCGCGTCGCGCGGGCGGGGCACCTGTTGCGTGGACGGCACGTACCGGGCTCGCAGAGGCGGCTGAAGTGGTAGGGGTTGCAGCAGAGCCGGTCGGTGCAGAGCGGCAGGCGGCGCAGCTCGGCCGGGTCCCGCAGGTCGGGGAAGCGGAAGGCGCGGGCGAGGGGCAGCTCGAGCGCGGCGCCGGGCACGCAGGCCGCGCCGGCGGGCCCCGCGTCCAGCGCGCGCGCCAGCCGCCGCAACTGGTCGTCGGTGAGAGGGGGCGCGCCGGCCGCCGCCAGCCGCCGCCGCAGCGCGCGTCTCCGGAACATCACATGCCGCCGTCGTCACGACACACCGCACCGTCCGCGTGCGTCACACGACATAGCTCGCCGCGCGCGGATCGCCCACTGCCGCCGGTCGACGGACGAGCGCGGTGCATGACGCGCGAGGAGCGACACCTGCACGCCACGATTACCCCACCAGCCCGCCACACTACATGACACAAACGCGCTACAATCCTTTCCTTGTCCTTGTCTCATCCGATCCTTATCCAACAGAAGCAGTGAATTGACATACATTGACACAATACACATAACTTCTGGATTCACATATTAAGTGTCACGAAACGAATGTCCCACAGGACGACTTATCAGATACAAACCTAGTCATAGATTTTAGATATATCTACAGTAGATATTGTACTATTTAATGGAATGGAAGGGAAAAACACATACTCACATAAATAGCACCCATCAGTAAATATAATACCTAATAAAATAAATTTAAAAAAAGGGCATGTATGTTTGAAAAGAAATTTATAAACTCATTATTTTAGCTACATAGTAAACCTACTCGTAAAAATAAATATGCACTTAATATCTTCACGTGCCTAAAATTACATAATTTTTTCCCTATAAAAATGCAAAATTACCCATACTGGCAACTCTCCCGCGGGGGAGAGACAAGCGGGCGGGGGCGGGGCTCGGCTGGCGCCACCGGCGGCGTCAGGTGTTCGCGCGTGTGTGCGTGCGGCGCCACCCAAACATTCGCCCGACGGTAGTTTAATGCCTAGCCTGGCACAGACTCTGTGAGGCTGGTGGTTTTCAAAATGTTAAAAAAAAAAGTATACAAAAAATTACGTATACCTACAGCCAAACATAGAAGTCGAATTCCTTTTTTGAAGTCGCGTAAACATATAGTAACAAAACCTCAATTCTCCAATTATTTCTTTGTCAAAAATAGTATGATCGTAAATCTGTTTTTTGGATTTTGATTTCAAAATAATATACTTATCAAATGTAATTCAATAATATATTTACCTACCTATGATTTAATTGAATACATATTGGTGCAAATTTTATGTACAAATTGAAAATTAAGTCAGTTTTAATTTATTCGTATTACTATGACTAGCAACTAGCAAATCATAACAAGAAAATGTTGAACACATTCTTGGAAAATTGTCAAGAGGTTAATTGAGACATAAATATTGTAGTTTTATTGATAATGAATATTAAATAGACAACTATTTACATATTAGTTACACGACATAGATTATATCTGCAACTTGCCAATATTAAAAAGTAATAAAAGTACCCTATTTATTAGCTATTTGCCTTTTAAAATTACATTATTGACATCATTTACCAAATTGAGTACCTGCTTATTAACATTTATTAGCTGTTGGAAGACCATTATTTTTAGAATATTAACAATATGGAAGTTTCATTATTAATATCCTTCACATCTACATAATTAAAAGCCTTGGAAAATTAATGCTGATAGACTTAAATTTTGTACCATAAAAATATCAATTGATGACTCAATTATGAACGAAACGGGCTGCTCTGTAACTACAGAACAGCCAGTTTAATGTAAGACTACTATTGCGTGTAAAACTAAGAGATTCATATTTTCTATTACAAATAAAGTAGCATTTGTTGATTCGTTTTCTGCCTAACTGCTCGTTCTGTGGCCCACCGCGCAGCTTGATCTATGCGGCGCGGAATGCGACTTTGCATCAAGGTAATAATTGCCGCTCCCGCGATAGCCGAATCTCACACTTGTACAGAGTTTCATGCCTAATTGTCAGTACTGGATAAACGGCTTCTCTTTATACGGGGAAAACTGCATTAATAAAAAAATTGCTCATCATTGAGACTTCTGAATGACGGGTAGATAGTGTTCGTAGATTGGTATCGTATTATAGCGGGTAGGCGATGATGTGGTTATGCAATTTCTGTTTTATTGGAGGTAGGAATAAATAATTATTACGCCATTATGTAGGTACCTCCCTAGGTAATTGTTTTGAATGGTTGGTCATTTGGTTAGTAGGTTGGGAGCAACATTTTAATTTATTTTAGCAAATTATTTTGGGTTTATGATAGCAAAGGGCGACCATGTAGACACCTAGGTAAGTAGGTACCTAAATGATCACGCTGATCATCTCACGTGAAGTGATAAGTAGCTTACTTCAGCATATGCAGTAGGTACCTACCTAGATACATATACTGCCTACAAGTGTTGCCTACCTATCAATTCCAATAGGTATAGTACCTATGTACCTACCTAGGTAAATAGGTTTTGCAATTGGCAGATTTAAAAAAAACGCTTTTGACACTCATAGCCCTACAGTATTATTTCCTCCTGTGTCGTGGGTGCCATGAAGACAAATAACCAGATCCAGAACAGAAATCTAAATTCATCATTCTGATATGGCCTGCCGAGTATCGAACCCAGGACCCACCGCGCGCCAGAGCGCAAAGGCGAAAGGGCTCGTCACATTAGCTAATCTAGCCATTTAAATGCCTACCTGTCTCTCTGCAGCGAGATCAGCGCTGGACCGCGGAATGCGGCATTGCCATTCGTTGCAAAGTTGCTAAATGCTAGATCTCGGCCCACAGTGGCCACTCTTGCCAATTCGCTATTGCTTGGGCTGAACATCTTTTATTTTTAGAGTGCTTGAGTGAAGAACTAGAGATTACCTACTTATTAGTAGGTATAAGTAGGTTCATTTTAAGTATTTTACCTAGAGGCGTCTAGGGTTCGAACCTTAGGTAGAGTTATAGGTATAGGTAGGATGCGGGCGGCTAAAGTGGGAGCTCGAACCGCCCGTCCAGCGACCCCGGGAAGGATGGCGGCACGTGTGGTCACGTGCCGTCCTAAACACCCGCTGATGCTGGGTGATCTGCTCACCGGGGCAAAATTCTAACTATCATAATAATATTGCAATAAAAAAAGTATTTAAAACATAAAACAACGAATTACAGATAAAACTCAAATTTAAAATGGCTCTCCTGAAAAATTTCAATTTTCGACTTGTCAACTTATTCACGCCTGGTACGGAATTATTCCTAATATAAGTATTCAATAAGCTGATAACAAATATAAATAGAAATCACGTAATATTTAAGATGCATAGAATAAAAACGACCATTTGTCTACGTGCGTCACATCACGGCTGATAAATAATTTATGGTGTTGTTGGTATCGATTTTAACTGAATAAAATAACACAGATAATGAATTTGGTAAAATAATTATTACGTCACTTTTCTGCATACATTAGGTATATGTCATTAAAAATGGGGACAATGCCCAATGTAACCCCCATTCTTGCCACTCGCAACCCTGGACCCACCCTTTTAGTCGCCTCTTACGACAGGCAGGGGATACCGTAGCTCTATTCTGGTCCCGAAAATACAGGGACAAGCTACCCATGCCTAGTTAGGCTTTTTACTGAAAATAAAAAAATAGGTATAGGTACCTACCTAGATATGAAAAATTACATGAAATATTGGCATAAAATAATATAGGCACATCATCGAATTTTAAATCAATTTACGTAAATTTTTAGGGTGGTTTACACAAAGTTATAAGCTTTTACAAATTGTAAAGGCGCGATCTGATCTAATATTTTTATGTTGCGATGATTAAGATTTCTTTCTTAATCATATTTTAATAGATAATAACTTAGAGGATATTAATGATCATAGTAAAATATCTTGTACTTTAGTAGGTACTAGCTACTAAACCGGACTTCAATTTCCCCGTTAATTTTATTAGTAACTTATGTACGTTTATAAATTCTAATGATGTCATCTTAAAAATCAATGTTCCCATGGAGATAAAATTTTATTAATCTAATAACTTTATTATCGGTGGTCATTAAAACAAATGACAGGGGAACACCACGGGCGGTCTGCTAGCCAGTTAGGCCTTCCACACACTCATCACAAATGTTACTAAATATTCAGGAAGTAGGTAGTTAGGTAGGAACCTATATACCTTATAGGTCAATGACTATTTTCCTGAAACTGCCGACCAATATTTTTATTCTTTTCTTACTCAACTTGAAACTATAAAAGTGTTATCCTCAGATATTAATGTAAACAATAGTATGAGTAAGTATACGTTTATTTTTTCGACTGTACTTATGGCATTTACCTTAGTAGGTATGTACTTAGTTAAACTAAAATTCATATGGGAGGTCAGCAATCAAATCATTTGTGAGTAGCGCAGTGTGTGAATCGCCTTATAAATATAATATTGATTGATAAATACGGGTTTTGAAAGGTACTCATAAAGTTAAAGGACTGGCAGGTAATAGCAAACCAGTTGGGGCCATACAAGAGTGTAAATGAATAATTTGCAACTGAGCTACGGTTTAATAATAAATGTGTTTCAACGCCATCTAACGAGCAGCGTTGGTACCACATTGTTTGTGGATAAGTATGTTCCTATCTAAATGTTCAAAATATATTGCACTTACTTATTGCATAGATACACAATATAGTAAAATAAAGAAATATTAATTACCTATAATATAAAATAACTGTTTTATGACTCTACGACGATTCAGGTTTTACAACAACTTCATTGAACACTTCTTAGTGGGTTACTTAAGAGAGGTGGTGCAAAAAATAGTGACCTTTTAGGACTAATGTACATAGTTACAAAATTACAATAAAATCGTTTAATTTTTTGCGTTGACTGCTTATCGTTGTAGAGATCAACGACACTTATTCAGACCATGGTATACATTTTTATGGCATAGGTACCTAATTTAAGCTGAGGTAGGCATTGCAGTATGAGGTAGGAATTGCAGGAATGATTGGAATATTATGGCAGGAACAACATTCATACTGGCATACTGCGAAGACTGTGAAGCATCGTTTTCAATGTATGATAAATGATGTGAAAATAATGTTGAAATTCTAAATACACAACCAAATTATTGAAAATCTAGATAGATGGCGCCATATCACTATAATAATTAATATGATTTTTAAGTATCTACATATACTTACATATAAAATTTAAACTTAATGTTGATATTTTTGTACGCATATGGTTTTTAATCGTACAAAATCTGATTATGCATAATTTAAAAAACTTTACAAGGAGCCTATGTATAAGTAGGTACTTTTTTGCAATTATTTTTAATAATGCATAATTATGTCATTCAAGTAGATTCCTTGGTATTTTCTGCAAAGTAAGACAAGTAAATATTTTTCTAGGCAAATAAGTATGTATAATATTTTATATTCTCTTCAACAATACGATAAACTGCATTTTAGTCCCAACAACAGCTATAGTTGTACCTACTATTTCAGACTTTCAGACGTAGGTAGGTAGGCACCTAAATTTTAAAAAAAATCTGTACCTATTGTTGTCACATTTTTTTAATTTATAACAGATTTTTGGAGAGCAAAATATAGATACCTACTTTCTGAATTCAAGATATCTGCAGCGGGAGAACCTACTTTATTTCTTTATTCTTGAAAAAAATTGGACATTTATTCCTTCATGAACTTAGCTATTTAATTTAGAAATAATTTTATTAAAGAGGATTTTTTTAAAGTCTCTAAGAAAAGATGTTGTTTTAAATTGTCCTTAATTACAACATGGATATGTAAAGTCATCATCTATTTTTACACAAAAGCGTCGCTACATTCCAAGTAGGTAGGTACATACCCATATCAACTTTTTCGAGCATCCAACATTTCAACAAGCAAAAGTCCAACACTGTACATATCACAATTGCAGTCTCTAAAACTATATAAACTTAGCATTAGGGTTAGTTGATCATTGCTATAATTTTCTTTTCGCAAAAAAGAAAATTGTTTATTGTCTCTGAAAATTCGAATAGCGCGCCAAAAGGCATCGGCATGCAACATGGCCGCCGGCGGCAACGGTTGTGGCGCGAAATTTGCTCAACGCTGCTATTTATGTGCCGAATTCGTGGTGTTATGAATGAACCTACTTTTCGTTATGTTTGGAAACGACTGTAGTATTATTTACCTAGTTAAAGCCTATCTTGAAAAAAAATCAGCATTATTATAATGCTCACTCATACGAAATTATTTCAAGAATATAAAATCGAAATCGGAAATCGGAAATGCATGAAATTGTTTATATCGCAATAACGGTAAGATAAAAAGAAAGTAGGTATAGTCGTATCTTATCAAGAAGTGTACGAGATATTAAACAATTTTGCCATTAGTACCTTCCTAAATATTCTTAGTAAGTACAATAATATTATTTTAAAGGTGGTGGAATCCTTGTGGTTCGACTCCGGCATTACCACCGCCTCATCTATTTCTGCCTTATAACAGCAGTGTTCAGGGCTGCTGTGTTGGTAATGCTGGTGTGGTAAGGGAGTCATACTAATCGAGGCGATCCAAGTTAGTCTTCAGAGGTCACAGTCTCAGAGTCCTATAGTCGACCTCAGGCAGGACTGTGATTACATCTGGGGTCGATTACAGATGTTTATGGGCGGCAGTGTTCAGTTACCACCACTTAACATCTTCCATAATATAAAAAAAGCTATTGCCGCAATAAAATGTTGTCTTAAACTACAACAAAATCATACTTAAATAAGTAAATTCCTATATAATTATATATTAATTCATTGTTTGTTCTATTTATTTAGTCAATCATAGTTTTTATCTTTTTATAGGAAGATAGTGAGTCATGAATCTAGAGACATAATTTTTCATAAATGTCGGATAAAAATCTTTTAAATAAAACTAGCTTTTTAATAGGCGTAGGCGTATATTCTTAAATATCTTATAAGTTTTAACTTTTTTATAGTATGTAGTTAAAACATTTGTAAAGGACATAAAATATTTTAATACAGTGAATACGCACTTGACCGCCCTCGCGGCGCCTTATTGGCGCTACATAATATTTGTTTCTTTGTGATAAACATAATGTTACCTAATCAATTGGACATAAATGGTTGTTTTCGGATCATAATTTTATTACTAGTTAATTTACCATCCCATTTATGTTCTCTTTGTTATACGTAAATAAAATAAAACTGAAGAAACCAAGAAAAATAATTGTAATTTATGTGCTTAAATACCTACGTAATTTTATGCTTATGTATTTTTTCGCGTTAATTAATATTGTCTTAATTAAAAAGCTGTAATAACGTTTTAAGTCTATTGTGTAAATTTATAATGAAAATTCCATTTAAGGCGTGACGCAGTGACAAGAAGTCGCGGAAAGCGGGTGGAAAGAGCTAACTAAATTAAGAGTAAAGATGTCAATATGGTATTAAATTGTGAATTGTTTATAAAATCTATACGTATAATAGTAGCAATGCAGCATAACACATATCTTATTTGTATAGGTTTTTCTCATATTAGGTAACGTATAGGCAAGATAATTTTATGAAGTGAATAAATCTGTGTTTCTATGGGTTCTCTAGGTTGTGCAGCGTTAAGGAAAGACCTGCAACAGACACGAATATGACAATGCAATATTAATTATTTATTAGCTAATAGTTTCCCTTGAATCTACTGATTTATCATATATTTGAATAAGAGCTAATGTTTATATGACAAGCTTTCCTGTTATCCGATTTATACATTCTGCCTACTTAGCATTAACGAAGCACTCATTCATGACGTAGCTACCTATTCCCAATGTTCCATGCATGACGAATTTGAATTTCCCACCCCTTTGTAGATTGCATCGTAAAAGTATAAGCGAATGGAACATAAAACAAATGCCTGTTTTTTGTTTAATTAATCTGGATTATTGACGATAAATAAAGTCGAAAAAACAATGATAGGAGAAGTTGAGATTATTTATACCTGTGAATAAAGGAAACTTGCAAGTGGAATAGTTATAGTGTAATAATGTGAGAGTAGATTGGCAGCGTGCGAGGTGACCGGGCGGCGGCGGCGCGTTGTCGCCGCGTCGCCGGCGCGTCGCGGCGCCGCCCGCGCGTCCGCTGCGATGCTCTCTCCCTCCCGTATTTACATATTTCACGTGTTGACCGCTTTTTATTTTTATTTCGCTGTCAAACTGATGTTACGGTTATGCGTATTGTTTAGACTGATTTAAGTGCTTATTTTAATTTTAAATACTTTTTGCAATTTTCGTAGATGTCTAGGACGTGAACGATATTTCGTATTACATGTAAAGACGTTCTTATATATAGACAGTTTTTATATCTTTAGATATTAAACTTAGATACCTTTTTTTGCTAAAACGTATAACTCTAATAAGATATTTCCGACATAGTCTAACAATGCAGGAAAGGTACATAAGTAAGCTTTAACAATAACTAACTTATGTTATATGTCAATAATAGTTAAGGGAAATACAGCAATTAGTCAGCGTAAAACTTAATTTTTGATTTTCGAAATCAATGCGATAGAGGGAGCTACGTACGCAAGTACGGCGTAGCAACTTCGTAGGCGCTTTACGTAGAATCTGTTTTGGTAGAGCAAAAATAATTAAAATGTTTGTTATTTTATAAATTTTAGTAAATTATCTATGAGTAGGTTGTTAGCAAAATTTTTTATTAAGATCTGTGTATTAAATTGTAATTTTATCGAATGATTTTTGGTAACCAATCTCTCATTGAACTCTAGGATATGGGTAACAGAGTAGGTAAATATATTTTACACATTTAAAGTATATGTATTTACTAACCAAAATTAAACATTGCAATTATACAGCGTATTTAAAAATTATTTTTATAAACCGACAATTTTTATACTCTCATTTCCCCTCTCTCATTTCATTTACTTTTTTGTATGAGCAATTATAAATAGGTATCTATAGTATTTATAATAGCATATATTTTGTAAATACATGACATATGCTATTGTAGATGCTCGTACAAGAAAATATAAAGACAATATTGTTTTCAAAGTATATACCTACATAGCAATTAAAAAGCATAAAACGAATATAATTATAGAGCCGATAGTTTATAGCGTCGGATATCCGTTTCTTTCAGTATCGCTGAGTGTGTATGGTAAGTGTAAATAGATTACATTGATTGATCTCATCACGTATATCTTGAACGATCATTAGCATTAACGAGGGATTGATTTTAACTAAAATTCTGCTAATGCATCCGTTGTCAATACATTAATAGAATCTAGCACATATGATTTTAATAAGCATCTAAAAAATTCTGAAGCTGTTTTAACTTGAGTTTAATTTCTATAAGACGATGTGTTTTTTATTTGCTAGATATGTACTACCAATTTGAATTTGGTTTGTGTTGAATATAAACTTGGAACATTTTTCGATAGCGTATTTAACTAAAATAATCATAAGATTCATAAGAGTAAGATTAAAATGTTTGATTTTCATTAAGCATTTTTGATATGCATGGTGAAGTATATTTTAAAATTTTAATATTTTCTTCATCTTCGTAGCCTTGATAGGTTCAATTTGACACCAAAAAATGTGTAGTTACAGCGCCATCTATCAACACTGGTAAAAATAAGTTTGTGCTTGTCTACAACAACAATCCTTCTGAGAGTGGTGTAATAGAGGAAAGGCGATTTAGGCACCCGGTCAAATCGGTCATTCCTCGAAACCTTTGTTATATGTTAGCATAATTATGACCATCCATTAATAACGAATAGGCATGTTCAAAAGGTACTTACGTTTGTTACTCCTTGGTATGCGCCATAAATATGTAAGACTATAACTGAAGGTAAGTATGCTGACGATTGATTCATGCAGCGACGATGAGTTTTCACCCGGCGCCCATAAATCATATACCACCGCTACGATTTGAATATATCGACGCATTTAATGAATCCCGAATTCCGGTGCTAATAGTTTTGTTTACGTTCCCAAATCGCGATTTAAGAGACCATCTATTATGGTATCGTGATCTCACAAGTCGGTAAGCAATGCTGATTTTGTAAATCAATCTTTGCTTACGTATTTATTATTTGTTATTTTGTAGTATGTTGATTTTATTAAATTTATTCATACGAGACATTCCAATTAATCATATCAAATTAGCGTTGGATACCGTAGAAGTAGAAATTGGCGTTGCTTAGGTACTTGTCGGCTACAGATGCGCTTGAACTCTTTAGTTTTATTTAGTTGGAAGGTCTCATCAAAGTAGGTAGATACGCCAACTTCTCCAAGTGTCTGTTTTTCAATACCCTTCAAAAAATATTGCAAACTTACTAACTACATTATCTTGTTAAAAATTGGTAGAATCTTAAATATTTCCAAGTTATGAGATGAGTCAAAATCTCATATTCTTGGCCAACGGAAACGAGAAAAAAACAATTATCTTTTGGCTAAAGACAGCGGCTGTGGCGAGTCAGATTATTTATTAACTACAATATAGTAAGTTGCGGAAGCTTGTGGGAGTGCAAAAACAGTGCTCGCTGAACCGGGAAATATTGGCGATTTAGCTTCAGGCGCGTATTAACTTCCTGAAAATGATCTGCTACTTTATAGATAGGTACTGGAAGTCGTATATAATAAGTACTCAATCTAACCGTTTTTAAAGCAATGATGATCGTATTCTTAAGATATTTTTAAATGAGTCGTTCCTTAGAACTTTTGCATCACTATCATACTCGTATTTCTTTCATATTGTGTTTCGTTTAATTTTATTTTCGCAAAGTTTAACCCTATTGCAGTTCCAAACATGAATGTCCCATTTTGGAGAGGAAACAACTCTATCAGGTAGGCTTTAGGGGATGACGGATCTAAAAAAATCAAAAATAAAATGGTAGCAAAACAATAATAATATTGTCACGATTCGCGAGCTTATAAATAATAAAATAAACAAACTAGCCCTTGTTAACGATATTCAATCAGCCGTGAAAATACAAAGGGCTGGCTGTTTACGTCTCGGCCCGGCCGCCGCTCTGCCGCGCTGCTGTGGCGCCGAATTCCGCCGCCAATTTGTCACATTCACATCATGTCTGACAATAAAATAATTTGGCCGCCAACGCGATACATGCACAGATAATTTTATAACTTTTTTTAAATATGATTTAAGTAGCTGCTTGGGATTTGAGGTGTTGCTATTTTTTTCTTTTTATAGCAATTTATGACTTTTCTACTCAGGGCAGAAAATAAATTATTAATTGTTAAGTTTTGTAATAACTACCTAAAGAATCATAAATTCTCATATGGGTATTTAAAATCATATTTACTAAATTGTATGCAAAGTAGGTAGGTACCTACACTTTCATATGTACCTCTACTCCTAGCCTTAATATTTACCTGATTATTATTTTAAATTAACAACTAGCAAATTATTAAATAAAACGTTTAGTTATGAGTTAAGAGAATATTTTAACTTATTTGTAAACCAGTCTAGAGCTAATGTCATATTTTGTTACGATTTATGTGTGTAATATAAAAAGTTGTGGCGCCAGAGATACTTCCGAATCATTATGCGTTATTTCCCCCATATTTCGGCAAGTGTCTCCGAAGTCCCCAGGATAGGCAAGAAATCGATAGGTGAAGCAGATCGCCCTTAATTTATATGTAACTGCTATTGGCGATGCAATGCAAACACTCGCCGTTGGGCGGCGTCGGGCCATGAAAATTGCTTGTGATATTATCAGTGTGGTTGGCGGTACCTACTTTTTATGAGTTAATCCGAGTTCAAACATATGTGAAGCAATATGTACCGTTTTAAGTAAGACTGATGTAAATTTTTATTTTAGTCATTCATTTTTTTTATTCCACATTTATGGGGACAACATTAATAGGAGTGAATAAATTGAATGTCAATTAAAATGTGGTGTTACGTCATTTATCGCACAGCAAATAGTAAAATGTGTTAGTGATATTTGGCAGATCCCTACTACTTACCAAGGTACAATATGTTTTCTACTGATATAGCCTGAAGCCTGCACAATCATTTAACGAAACATTGTAGGTAGATAACCACAGTAGATAACCAACCCACAAAGATTTTCCATATTTTGAAAGCAAGATCGAAAACTTAAAATCGTCGAATTTAATATATGAATGTAAGTACAAGGTAAAATGATATCAAGTAGTTAAATTTAAAGAAAAGGCAATTACTTTTTTATCATTTATTAGGGACTGATACATCGATAATTCCCTCTAAAAACTTTTGAAGTCATAAGCTTTTAAACGCTTGTTTAGTAGCCCGTGCGATACAGTGGCGGCAACAGGCGCCGGCACGCCGCGCCTCTCATCTGATGCCATGCGATAATTGACAACTTTTATATATTATGAATATTATATTAAGTAGTTTTGATTATATCTATGGATACTGCTCATTTATGAAGATTGTTATCTTATATGCAAGTATGACTAAGTTTGGCTTTGTTTTACGCAGGGTTTAACGAACTTTTGCCTCTTGTAAGTTTTGTAACAAAATAGCGACTATAGAATTGAACCCGAATAGTTCTATCGGTCAGGGCGAAATTTTTTATTGGACTATTTAGCTAGAAATTAATCGTTATATAAAAGTTTCGCGGTAGTTTACCAACGCTATTAGGTAAGTGAGTCTGCAGAATAACAATTTTAAGATTTTAATGATGCTAAATGTTTTTATATTTTTATTGGCATTTTATGACCTTGTTTTTGTAGTTACATTATATATTTATAATATAGGAAGTATCCAAAAAACCTAAACCCGCATGTCTCAATATTAAAATAGCATAATTTTTTGTTTTAAAATCAAACAGATATACGATTGGTTACTTACAAGATCATTTACTTATAGTTATACGATTAAAATGAAGAACCTCGTCATATTTTAATACATAATACACATATAGTTCTACATATAGATGTACTAGCATAATTCTTCCTACTCAGAAAGTACCTCCGCCTTCTCTTTGATGTAGTTTCTTTTTGCAATCCAACTAGATACCAAAAATATTGTTACTCAATCGGTTTTTTGCGCGCCAAGTGTGCTCAGGGATGACGTTGGCCGGTAGTCCAACCGGCGAGGACCGCCGGAGCCGGGCGCGCCGGTCCGCCGGCGCGGCGCGTCGCAAGCCTGCAACTATCACAACCCTATCTATCTGCCCAAATATCTAAGGATGTTGGTTCTCAGATTTGGCACTACATTTTGTTCAAATAAACGTAAATTGATTATATTTTGAGATAGAGCTTATCAATAGGTAAAATTAGCGATGACAGAAATAAACAAAAAAAAGAATACAAAAATAATTGGGATAATAACTTACTTTGAAAATGTCATAATTAACCCTTTTTAGCCTTTACAGTGGTTTTCTGTTAAAAGTTGCTTTAATAATTATGAGGTATAATAAAATAAATTAAATTAAGTATGGCCGCTGGAACCCACCTGTCTTAATTTAAATCTATCCTGCAAAAAGTGACGAACAGTTTCAAGCAAGTCACGCAATGCAGTTGAACAATTTTTAATTATTTGTGTTTTTTAAATCCCGACAAACTTGCTGAACAGCCGTGCTAGATAGAGTCTGTGAACATGTGCAACCAGAGTCGGAAATGTAAAGCTTTTGTAGGAGGACTCTTAGCATTAGCTCTAACAATTAGGATGTTTAACAATTAGGTGCCTAAAATAATTAATATCTATAACTATAGGATTAATACATTATAAATGCTAGTTGCAAAAATGCACAACGATGAATTCAGTTCTTTTTTAATTATTATTTCTCCTAACTTATCAAATGATAAAATAGACGTCATAATATATAATTGTTTAAAAACTTTTACTAAAAGCTTATATGAATTTCCCTGTATTTTCCCTTGCGCAACACCAGGAGCGCAGAAGTTTGGAGTCCGTGCGGCGAGAACTACTGGAGCCGCCGCCGCCGCCGCCCGCCCGCCCGGCGTCGACTTGCAGCGTCGTTAAGATACGACTAACTTATATTCCACTGTAAACATCATCGTAAACGGTCAGAGAATGGGAACAATGTGGATTGAATGCAGATAGGTTCAAGGTTAGCTTATTTATAGAGTGGCAGAGCTGGATATAGGTGACAGAACCCTTTGTGGCTCCAACTCCTACTCTCTAAGTCTATATGTAAGTTTGAATAAAGTATGTATGTGCAGTAAGAAGTATTGTGTATGACTAAAGGTACCTAACTCTATCGTGCAACATTTAAATAGGTACCTACTCGCAAACAATTCACCGAAAAATTGCCTACACTTCGCCGAGTAAGTCGGCGAATAATGACGAGTAGGTATGAATAATGACTAAGGTAGATAGGTACACTGCATCGTGACGAATACCAAATACACATAAGATTAGGTATTTAATACTCCAATCAGCAACTACTATCTATTATCTAAATATTGCATTACATAAAAGCAAAGAACCCAGTATTGTACACACACCAGGCACGCAGAAACCTGGTGCCTTGGTCCCACCGGCGGGAGACGCCGCCCGCCCGGCGACGGCGCGCCTGCATGCAGGATAATAGACCTGTCTCCGTAAACATCCATCGGCTACTTGTCAACATTGTTCTACAATCTTTTATTACCTCCGAGTGGGGTGTTTGTTCGAATGATGTATTGAGGACGAGTTCATATGTTAGGTTTGTTGTTTTTATTAAATTTAAACCACCTGACTCAAACCACCTGATGGTAAGAGGTCAGTGTCACTCATATACCTAGGTACATTTGTAAGTAACTCCAGATAGGTAGGTGGCCCTACCTAAGATCGGCCACAGCTGTGTTAATATTGGTGATGAGGATTTAGGACTAAGTTGCCTAGAGTACCTATGTGTCTTATCTCTTACATAGCATCCATTCCACAGGTACCTGCTTAACTTACACTTAAAACAAAACACAGCAAGGGTAGACACTGCTATTATCAATAGTGGTGCCATAGAGTCGGTCGCTCGAGTACCACACCGGAATCGAACCACAAACGGTTTTACCACTTTGGTGCACCACATTTCAAACGTAGGTAACTTGTATCATATGTAGGCTTATTGCCTGATTATAAGGGTAACTTGTAAAGGGAACTTGGTTCTATAGATATTTCTAAGTCTATGGTTTGTACTCTATGTACCATATAAAGTAGCTTCTTCATTGCATCCTAGTTTAAATGTAACAATAATAAACCTATTAAGTTGCATAGGATACTCAAAGAAATAAAAACACAATAAATATTTTTATTAATAATAATATATTAGAACACAATATTAGATTTTTTGGAACTACAGCACTTAACAAATAAATTAGGCAGATGACACACTCCCCGGATACATTACAAACTGTCAACTTCCTAAGTGAAGTGCTTGCTGCCCTAATTTCTGTTACAAGTTTGCTTTTGCTAAACTTGTAACAGAAATTAGGGCAGCGTTACGTACCGTACGTTACGTACGGGACACTCGCTCCATTAATATGTCAAAATATTGTTCCAAATCTTCGATACTCCTTGTTAGGTAAATTTTCTTAAAATAAACCTTTTGTTGGTTATCTTAGCAGTGAATAAATACTTAGTTACAATTAATGTTAAAGTCACAACTTTACAATTATTCAAGCAGTATTATTTCTGTTATATTTAATTTTATTACTTTTAAATTAAATACTAGTAGTGTTTTACCAATATGTAAATAGCAACGCATATGCAGGTGATTTTAGGTAAAGTTCCTTATTCAAGTACTACCTGATCCCCGCGGTTTCAACCGCGTTTAAAAGGTAAAAAGGAATACTTATTTAAACATAACTGAAATCCTGCTCTCTCGCGGTGGTGCCTACATGCGCGTAGAGCGCGTGCTAATGCTTTTTTGCTACACCTTAGACCTTCAGCTTCTTCATCTTCCAGTCAAAGTCTGTTTAAATCGGTTCAGCCGTTTAGAAGATTACTGAGATTACCTCAGCAAAACAGACAGACAGACAAAAAATGCATTTTTGTTATAGGTAGGTATAATGTAGACATTCATATGCATTCAGTAAAGTTGTTATATTGAAATCACATACAGACACTTCAATTTTATTTATTTGTATAGATTAAAAGTAGAGTCGGTTATAGTTAGTCGAGATTTGATAGACGTAAATCAAATTTGGTAGGTACCTAGGTACCTGTTGAGTCACTATCACTAACGTAGTAGTTAGCATTACATAGTTGGCGCCAGTAAGCCACGACAATAACGTTTATAGCTACACAGCTTACATCACGATCGGTTATCAGCATAGACAAAGCCGGGTGGCGCCAACTTATTGCACTGAACTTCAATTCAAGTATTGACACGATTTATTATATAGCTATAGTTGGACCTAAATAATTCTAGTATTTTTGTACATTTTAATAAGTGAATATAAAAAGAAATATAATTAATTTCTACTACTTAAATTAAAAGGTGTTAGAACTCTATTTAGTTAGACTCCGGTGGCACCACGCCACGCGTATTTCTGCTTTATAACAGCAGCGTTAAGCAGTGCAGTGTGTTCTGATCTGAAGGTTGTGGTAAATGAGACATACTTATCCGAGATATTTAAACTCTATCCTCAGGTGTAGCAACGCATCTCTGGTCAACATTAGGTGGGTGCATGGACGCCAGTGGATACTTACGATCAGGTGGACTGCATGTTTAGTTGCTACTAATCATATAAAAAACCTCCCTACCAAAGTATGTACTTTGGTACATATGTATGTAGAGGTCCAAAACAAATTCCTTTTTTAATGTACCTTATAAAAGGAAATGGTAGATCCATTTAGGATGTTTTTGTAACAAGCTACTAAAGGGCTAAATCCAGAAGATAGGCAGTACCCCTACCATCTTCCTGTGTATCAATACCGACTACGGTCACCATCACGACGCCAGGCACAGTGTATATTGGTAAGTCCCCTGTCAGTGGAAGCCTATGTCTACGCTCTTAGGAGTAGACCTCAAAAGGGTAATGGATGGATAACAAATAATATTAAGTATTCCAAACTTTTTGATAAAATCCAAATAAGCGTTTAAAGAGACAATACCGCACTAAAAAGTAACATTACGAAGACGCGTCGCAAAATTCTTAATCTGAAACCTAACCTTCAATAGTTGGTACAGATTAGAACAATAATGTTTACGATCGGCTAATGCACGTTATAGACTCGGAGACGCGCTGGTGTTTGGCACGTTACATCATGATCGGCTGTCAGGAGACGCTGGCTCCGTGGCCTGGCTACAGAACAGGTAACCTGGTTGGATAGAAGCGGCATGTCGACTTTGTGTCTTCGTGCAACTACGCATTCTGTTACAAAAATTAGATTTCATTGTATTTATCATTTAATTTATGAATAAGTTGGTAGGTTACCTTGCCTGTCTTTATCCTGTACTGTAATATTTTTTAAAACTATTTTGATAGGTCAATATTGAGTACTTACGTAACTTAGATCAGTTAGTAGGATCCTACATCTATGGGTACCTATGTAGTTGTACTAGTTTTAATTTTTTGAGAGACTGCGAATTACGGTGATCACTTTTTGTTTTTTTGTCTACTTACCTACTTCTTTGTATAAGAATAAAAAATAATTACAAGTAAGCAAAAAGCAAATATATCTATATTCTACAATGAAGAATGAAGAATAAGTATTTGCGTTTTTACCAGATGTTATAAAAGACGTTTTCAATCCAATTATACATAGCTACTTAATTTTGGACGCTGTTACGATAAAATAGGTTGACCCACCTAAAATGCATTTTCGTTCCCGATATTGATATGAAGACGTTGAACGTCATATCTGTGTAACCGCGGTCTATGGGCCGGTAAGACAAGCGAGTGGCGCCTGGTATTTGTGCGAGCCGGTCGGTCGGGAGCCGCCGCGCCGCCGCCGACGCCCCGCGGTCCGAGCGGTGGCGCGCCGCTGCTAAACATACGGGGAGCGGGAGCGGAAGCGGGTTGTATCAAGCGGGTTTTAGGATCAGTTTCAATGAATTGAGACTACTGAGGAATCTACTACTGGAATCGCTTCATTAATACGTAACCTTGCAAAATGTATTTACATAACAAATAATATTGCAAATTGAGTTAGTTGAGAGAAAAGTGAGTGCAACTTAAAATTAAAAGCTTTGATTTTATACTCTCTAGATTGAACATCGCTTATCAAATGTGTTAAGTAAAGTAAGGTCCAACTCGGGGCCGTTCCAGTGGGAAACGCTCCTCAGTGTCAATTGTGACATGGCCGCGTGCACTCGTTTCGCGCCAATTTTGAATTTC